>JAYJMB010050306.1:0-63775 GCA_036873735.1 Pouteria campechiana
CCCTTACTCACACTACTACAGAAAATTAGATTGGAGCAAGGTTCTAAATTTGGGTGCCCACGACAGCACCACCAGTTTTGTGTATGGAGCTTGGTTGAAGTTGCACATATCAAGTGTTTGGTGAATTGCTTGTACCAAGTTGGGTGTAGTTTTTGGTTGGGAATATGTTGAAAGATTGCATATAATAGGAGTGAGTGGGATTAAATTTAAGAAGATATCAAGGCATTTGTTGTGAAAATTCTATGTGCATGTTATGTGTTTGATGAAATGCCTTGGTGAAGAAAGTAACTTGGTTATTGTGGTATAAGTAAGTTGTCTTGTTGGTGCTTGTGATTTTTTCATAGTTGAGTGGAGTTGTGTGGTTTGGCTTTGAAGAAGTTTGGTAGATTTGATTCATTGGGATTGCACAAGTATTGTACTACTGTATTCTTTCTTGTATTATCACCATCCCTCCAAGGAAGTCTATGTGTGCCAGTCTCTTTAGGAAGAGAAGGACAAGAGATCCTAATGCACCACCTGCACTCATGTTCTTTAATGAACAAGCAGAAGAAATTTTCAATAGTTCCATAATTAATCGTAAAGGGATAAGGGAGAGAGGCTTGGACATAAGCTACACTGATATAGCCGACCTTATTCAAGTTTGGCATTGGATGTCCTTCATAGTTCAGCCAGAGGTGGCAGTGGTGCCATTGGTTCAAGAATCTTATGCCACTGCTAAAGTGCAGTTCAAAGCAGACTCTACGGTCTTGAATGTGTTAGTACTTGGTCAAATGGTTCCTTTTAATAGAGTTATAATTAATCAAGTTTATGAGTTGGAAGATATTGACAAAGACAAATACTCTGCTCGGTTGGCTCAAGGACTGGATTATGATGCTATTATTGCTTACCTTGCTCATTCTGGTAGTAAGTGGAAGACTATGCATGATAGTGTAATTAGTTTTCCTAGAGGGCAATTGGAAGTAACAAGCAAGACATGGCATTATTTCATATCAGCAAAAATGTTGCCTTCTAACCATGTATATGATGTTACAAGGGAGCGAGCTATGCTTAACTATGTCATTCAGACAGGTTTGTCTATTAATGTGAGCCAAGTGATTGAGCGTGTATTATCTCTTTCATCACTAGAAGGCTCACTAGTAGATTAGAACTCTCTTCAATAATCTGCCAGTGGTGTCTCATGGCTAAAGTTCCTACCTTTTCTCAAGAGGAACTTTAACAACCTCTGCCAATCATCAATTATAGAGTGATAGATTCATTTGAGAAGACAATGCATAGAAATGCAAGGAGAAATCCTTCATCTTCACTAGCTAGCTCTCCACAGCAGAGGCCCACAAGAGATTTATCTTCTAAAGAAACTTCACTTGCTGATCTCCAAACTCATCTTGTGGGTGTTTAAAGTTATTCAAGGCAAATGATGCGGGACCAAAGGAAGATGTAAAAGTATATGGTGGATCATAATAATGCCCTTGCCGCCATGCTCCGAAGCTGCAACATATTACTTGGTGATAGATCCATATGCTTCCCACCTCCACCTACACTTCCTAATATGCCAGATGAAGATTCTAGTTGGGCGCAAGATGATAGCTCAGACAACTGATCCATTTCAGGGAAGTCATTCTTTTGCATCACTTTATTCTACATTGAGGACAATGTTGCATTTAAGTTTGGAGGTGTTTAGCATTTTATTTGTGTTTAGGGTTGTTTTTGTCTAAGTTTAGGGGTTGTTATAGTTTATGTAGTTTGTGTGTCATGTGTTTAGTTGGGTTGGCTAATTGGAGTTGCTTATGTGTTATGTTTAAATTTTTATGTTGACTTAACTAAAAGAAATCCAAGAGCAACTGTGTTAACTTGTTGAAATTGAATAGGATGGATTCTCTCTTAATGATCAGTAACTTATGCTAAGTTGGTGATTACCATTGCACATGATTTAGAAGAAAGGATAGATGCTACCTTGTGATTTAATGATTCATATTATAAGTACTTTTTTATGATTGATGAAAATTTCATTAAGCATATTATGTTATGATCAAAGCGTATGTTGATGAGTTGATAGAGTTGTGAATTCAGTGACTATTTTGGTTGACACAAGCATTCTAAAACTTGTTTGATTATCCTTCAAGGTGAAATCCTAGATTACATGTTTACTTGGATGTGATTTAGGCAATTTTTTTGATCAGTTTGAGCCTTTCAAGCTAACCTAGTACATTCATGTCACTAGTGTTTCCATTGAGCCTTATGAGAGAATGACATATGCAAAGTATGTGAAAAATCACCAATCAAGTTTTCTTTCTTTAGCCTCATCATCAAACCCTTTTTAGCCTGAAAAACTATGCTTGACCTATAAGAGATATATTCTACACATATGGTTGTTAGAGAGGTATGAGTAAAGTAAAAGAAATTAAGTTTGGAGGGAATTGAAAAAAAGACTACCAAAAGAAGAAGAAAAAGGACAAAAAAAAAAAAAGAATTAGCAAGGAATCATCTTTTAAATGGGAGAAGCATATCTCCATGAACTTGACAGAAAATAATTTTTGGGGGTGTGATAGTAATATAGACCATAATACGGGGGATCAGATCCCAAGGAACTTGAAAAAAATAAGTTTGGGGGTGTGATAGTGTAATAAAGCCCATAATAATAATAAAAAATAAATTTTTTTAAGAGAGTGGACATTCATATACAATTCAGTTATGATCTCTTACCTTGTAACTTCTTATTTCTTTTCTTTATCAACTGAACCCAAGGCCCCATTACAAGCTTAACAAAGACCTATTGATCCAAGTGAACAAAGTCGTCTACATTAGTGGAGAGGGATTATGAAAAGCAAGCCTATGGAGTCTTTTGTGAAGATCATTAGAATCACTGGTTTACACATTGTTGGCTAAAAAGTATGCATGTAGTATGAAATTGACATTATACACACACACACATGCACACACACACACATGCACACACACACACACACACACATCTTCACTTTTTGAAAGGATTGATGAAGTATGAGTTTCATGAGATTACTTGATAAGTGTCTTAAATGATTTCTAAATTATATGTATATGTGTAATTTTTCTGACATGTTACTAATTGATTGAGAAAAATTATCCTAACTAATTTATGAGTTCAAATTTCTAGTTTGCTCGAGGATGAGAAAATAAGTAAGTTTGAGGGTTTTCAATGAGTGAATTTTATACACATATATTACATATTTTAAAGCTTATTTATTTGCAAGTCCTTGTCTCTTTTAGATGAATTTAATGCTTAGTTGTTGGATTTTTTAGGTGCCTTGAAGATGAGAAAAAAAGAGAAAAAGAATGGAAAAGAAGAAGCTCAAGATTGGAAAGGAAGCAGCTACAAAGATGGAGTGAAAAAAGTGACGCAGACCAAGGCAGACAGCTAGCGCCACCAACGCCAAAACTGGACCACCACCATCGGCGCCTAAGGCGGACCCATTTTGCAGACTTTTCTGCAATTGCATATTTTTGGGCTTTTTAAGCAAAAACTTAGGGTTTTTCAAGGGTTCTTTCCACTTCTATTTTTTGGAATTTTCCTCTGGGGTTTAGAGCCACTTTGCAAGAGATTTCTCATGGAGAAGAAGGGATTGCAAGTAAGAAAGAAGAAAGAAACAAGATGTTCCTATCTCAAGGAGTTGTTTTATTTTCTCTTATGAACTAAATCCCTTTTTCTAGGGTGAAGATGTAGCCATTTTTTATACTCTTTGTTATGGATTGTTGGATATTATTAACGCTAGATGATCTTGTTTCATTCATGATGTTGTTTGCAATAATTTAATTTATTTTATTGCTTGGACACCAATATTATGAATTAGATTATTTAACCAAGCTTAGTTAAGGTACACACCATATGCTAAACCATGAGATCCCTTGAATGAGAAGGATAGATGTTTAAGGTACACACCATATGCTAAACCATTCTATTTTGGTTCTTATGTTCTTAATGTTAATGAGTTTTCACCTCAATTATAGTACACACCATAGGTAATTGGAATGAGTGACAGCACTTGATTTAAACCTATATACCTAACTGTAATAATCTTACTTTTGAAAGAATGAACCCAAGTGAGATATTAAATCCAACATTCCATTAGCAAAAAGTTATTATCTGTGGTGAATCAGATCCCTAGACATCTTCATCTTATTAATATCTCTGCACTATCTTAGCTATTTATTTACTTTTATTCTATTAAGTTTTTAAAAATTATACCAAACCTTATTCCAAGTCTGTTTAGTTGTATACTTAATAACTAAGATTAATTAAGTTGGTTAGTCATTCTCTATGGGATCAACCCTTGCATTTGCACATTATATTGTTATATGTCCATACACTTGCAAAGAATTATAATTTGAACCATCAATAGCCCATGGCCTTTCTACCTATGGGGAATGGACATCTTGGGACCCACCCCAGCAGCCAAAAGGAAGAAGTACATATTTTTAGTCGTAGATTACTTCACCAAATGGGCAGAAGCTAGAGCAACTAGATCAAATAAGCCAAGAGCTTCTTAATGCAAAGCATAATGTGAAGGTTTGGAGTTCCAGGAGTCATCATCATGGACAATGGAACACAATTCAAAAGCAAGCCATTCAGAGAGTTTTGCACCTCACATGGGATCCGACTAAAGTTTTTCTCAGTAGCACACCCACAAAGAAATTGACTGGCAGAAGTCACTAACAAAAATATCGTAACTGACCTAAGGAAAAAGAGAGAAGGCTCTGAAAATAGCTGGAACAGGAGTTCCCTTAAGTACTGTGGACACTAAGGACAACACTAAAAAGGTCAACAGGCGAGTCACCTTTCATGCTCAATTACGAATTTGAGGCCATGACCCTCATAGAACTGAAAATCCTTTCAGCCTGGATCACTAATTTCAACATAGAGGTCAACATAAAGGCATTGGAAGCTAACTTGGATTTGCTAGAGGAAACAATGATCAATTCCCAAGCCAAGATGGCTCGACAACAGGCCCAGGTCAAGCAATACTATGATTGAAAGTTCAAAGAAGGAGATCTGGTGTTGTAAAAGGCATCCATTAGCAACCCTACCCACACAAAAGGCAAACTTGCTCAATCATGGAAAGGACCATACAGAATAATCATAGCCCTAGATAATGAAGCTTACCAACTATAAAGACTAATTTGCAGGAGCATTCCGAGAACTTGGAATGCAGAACATTTGAGGGTATATTATCAGTAAAATTCCCCTCTAAAATTTTCTTTTGATGTATAAGCAGTTCAGCAATTTAATAAAGATCTTTTATGATTCTATTCCCTAACTGAGTTTCTGGTCCCACTATACTCCTGACCAGAAGGAGTTCCTGATCTAGCTACATACTCAACTAGGAGGAGTTTTCAGTCCCATTATAGGTCCGACCTGACTGAGTTTCTGGTCAAGCTCTATGCTTGACCAAGAGTTCCTGGTCCCACTACATGCCCGACCAGGAGGAGTTTTTGGGTTCCGCTATAGGCCTGACTAAAAAGAGTTTTTAGTCTCGCTATACTCTAGACCAAGAGTTCCAGGTCCTACTACATGCCCAATCATAAGAAGCTCCTAGTCTCTCTATACGCTTGACCAGAAGGAAGTCCCTCTATATGCCTGACCAGGAGGAGTTTTTGGTCTCGCTACTTGCCCCACTGGAAAGAGTTCCTGGTCCCGATATATGCCTGACCAAAAGGAGCTCCTGGTCTAGCTATGCCTAACCAAGAGGGTTTTCGGTCCCACTACATGCTGGATTGGAAGGAGTTTCTAGTCCCATTATACGCCTAACCAGAAGGTGGTCTTGGTCCCACTATATGCCTGACTAGAAGGATTCCTAGTCCTGCTATGTGCCCGACCGAAAGAAGTTTCTGGTCTCCTATATGCCCAATTAGAAAGAGTTCTTGGTATCACTCTATGCCAGACCAGGAAGAGTTTCTAGTCCCATACATGCCCAACCAGAAGGAGTTTCTGGTCCCACTATACGCCCGACCAAAAGGAGTTCCTAGTCCTGCTATATGCCCAACCAAGAGGATTTTTTGATCCCTTTATATGCTTGACCAGGAGGAGTTTTCAGTCTTGCTACATGCCCGACTAGGAGGAGTGCATAACTAAAGGCCAACGAGCACTTTGACTCTAGGTACGAAAACTTGAGTTTTCAGTAAGGTAAGTAGCCCCCATCCCTTGGCCTAAACATCGGAAAAGACAAGTAGATCATAGATTGATTCTACAAAAGCGTGCAAAAATGGGCCAGGTTATAAACAAAACTCGGTGACATTTACATAAGCATGAATACACTAGAAGAAGAAATAGCATTTTATATATTTTACTATAATAACAAATCTTCCCCGTCCAGTTGAATATCTTTTAAGTCTATCCTGGGGAATTTCCTAACTACCTTCTTTTTACATGAATTGAAGGCTTGCCTAAAATAATCCGCCATTTACTCTAGCAACGCCTCCTAGCACTCGGGTTTTGCTGCTAGTTGCTCCAGACGTAGTTGGTGGACCCAAGAAAGCTCTGCAACATGCCGCTCTTGTTCCTCTTAAACGTGAGAAAAGGTCTGTCGTACCCACCACTCCTAAAGCCCAGAAGCGGTCTATGGGGTAGGCGAGCCTAGTGACGAAGATTGTCACCATCGCTGGATCCTCCAAAAAGAAGGTTATTGGTGCCCTCCCCCTTGGAGCAGCACTGATTGGAGCGAAAGGCTGGGAGGAGCTTTGACTAGCAAAAGCTATGATCTCGTTGATGGAGCTGGAACCAGGAGCTAATGTTAGCCTGCTGGAACTTGAAGCCTCACCTTGGAGGTACTATGCAGGAGGACCTAGGCTGGGGCCCAAATATGGGTGCTTCAACCCGCAAGCCAAGAGATCAGAAGAGAACAAGCCTTACATATATACACCAAATAAGAGAGTCAATAAATGAATATTAGAAAGAGATAAAGGATGCATATAGAAAGAAAAGAAAAAAAGCACTCATTAGCAAATGTAGTAGAAGGGCGAGAAGCCATGGCAATGGTAGGGCGAGGTACCTGCACTTCTTCTTGTGGCTTTGCCACTGTTGGCCTTCCCTAAATCTGGCATCCTATCCGTAGCCACCTCCGAAGAAGTACCTTCAACCAAAACTGATCTAAAGGAAAAAGGAGGAACATGAGGTGCAAGAACTAACATTAAATGAATAGGAGAGGGAGGTGTAGAATGTGTTGAAGGAACTACTACAGAGGGCAAAGCAAGAGAAAAATCCATCAGAGTAGAACCAGTGGATGGTGGGACTGATGTTGATGAAGAGGGAAGGGAAGCAGGATGCATAGAGGGAGGACGAACCACTCCGCCGAGGAGTTTGTCTAAATCTCCCCCAGAGGACAAAGTCTCCTCGAAAGTCAACCTAAAATGAGGAGAAGAGGGTTGGTCCACATCCCCTAGGTGATCAAAATCGTCAGAGGAAGAGGTCATAGGAGATGGAGAGGAGCTTTCCCTTGAAGAAATCCTAAAAGGTCCCCCACTAAGGGAGTATACTACATTCAGCGGCTCCAGTTGAGAAAGCGAATCCACTGATCTCTCTCCAAGGGATACGGAGAAAGGAGAGGGAGATGAAGAATTATGAGGCATTTGCCTTCGAACGGCAACCTTAATCTTGCAGGCAGCCGACATGCACTTTGCCTACGATGGTAGCATTTGCAGTCCAGACACAACTGATGCTGCATCGTCCCATCCCATACGTTGGTAGTCTAACGCGAATGCAAATGTCCGTAGGCGCGACAACAGCTGTGGGATTGTAAAAGTGCTACCGACCGTGTCTACCGGCCACTTCCACAATGTAGGTTGAATAGTCCTTAGATGTCGTTTCCGCGAGTGACGCCTATTGCACCCCATGGGAGGGAGGGTACCACTTGAAATCCAACAATGCAACATGTCTACCTTCGCAACCAATTCAAAGAAAAGCTTCGATCCATGGGCCGCTAGTCTAGAGAGATCAGGAAGGGTGTTTTCAACAGTATGCGGCAAAATTCAATTGGCAGGTTCAGCGACTCTGCTTCCGTCAATTTAGGTTATGGCTTCCTGCAGAATTCAAGAGGCTTACACATGGTTGGATGCTTTTGGTGCATTTAAACGTGGTAAAAGGCCAGGACTAATTTCATACTCCGATAGCTATCAGCTCTTCTTTTTTCACCTCTCTCTTGCACTTGATTTATTTTGTGGCCCACCCATCAAGAGGCTAAGCCATTGCTTCCGCGGTTCCCGACAGATGCATCTCCACCTTCCGCGGTTCCGCCAGAGGCTAGGCAACCGACTAGCAGATAATTCTGAACCGCTTTTGTGGTTCCTTCAGGTGCTAGGCTGCTGATTAGCGGTTCCATTTTCTAAGAGTAGTAGCTGAGAGCAGAACTAATCATGGGTTGGGCATAATTACCGTCCAGCAGAGAACGTCTAGACGCGTGGAATCCTGCTATTGCACCCACCCCCTGTTCATGCACTTACTTGGATAAGACATATCCCTATTTACATAAAATAATATACATACATGCATACTTTTAGTATATTTGGCAGTTGGGATGATTGAGGATGTGAATCCCATTCATGACCAGGGACATATTTTAGTCCTCCATGAATCGGAATGTATGTTTTCCATCAGAACAGACCATGTGGATGTACCACATGTTGAGAAACCCCACTGGAAAGTGGATTCTAATTTTGAACGTGTCATGCACGTCTTCTAGTAACAGCACAATATGAGCATAATGAAGTAAATTGGTAGAAATCCCACCAATTAAATGGGGTCATGCTGGAAATCCAAAACTGCTGATAGGGGACCAAAAGCAAAAAATACATACACCATAAAGTCTCCAACGCTGTTCACAGCACTTCATATTCATGCACCATGTGCGAACTGTTCATTACCATTCATATCGTTGTTTAGATACTATTCATGGACTGTTGATTACTGTTCATCATCGTTTACCAAGATCACTATTGATACTGTTCACTCACTATTCATCATTGTTTTACCAAGATCATTGTTCATAAATAGTGCACAAATTATTTTGATGAGATCTATGTCTCTAAAACTTGGATTTTGGTTACTAAATAATTAATTTTTTATGGTTTCAAATGTTCTAGAAATATAATGAACTGAGTAGATTATCCAAGAGATAGCTAGATTATGAGATGTAAGTGAACAATCATGAAGACATCAGATTTTTATTACATTTATTGTATAAAGTTATACTTGGGTTGTTTGAAAGTGCTAAAGATTATATTTGCAACATGCTAAAAATTACACTTGCCAAATATTATGCATGCGTCGGATTATACTTGCAAAAACTATGCATTATACACAATAATTGGAAATTATTTACTTAGCATCCATGCATTAAATTATGCATATAGACCAATTTTTTGGGTGGAACCGATATTTCTAAATTGTAGAATGCCGTGAAGAGCGGATCAAGAGCAGATCCTCTGTTTATAATATTTATAGGTTGCCACACTAAGCAAATTTGTTATTTATAATATTTGCAATATGTCGTGAAAGCCGGATCCATTGTTTCTAATATTTGTAGAATGCCCCGAGAGGCGAATCCGTTGTTTTTAATATTTGCAAGATGTTGTGAAAGGACAAATCTGGTATTTCTAAAATTGTAGGTTAATACAAAAGACAGATCTAATTTTCCCAATATTGCATTATATATTTCCGAGTGGCAGATCTGGTTTTCTTGATATTGCATTATATTTTTGAGTAGCAGATTTGGCTTTCCTGATATTGCATTATATACCCTTTAGTGGTGGATCCGGTATTTCTTAGATCGCATTATATATTCCTGAGGGGCAGATCTGGTGTTTCTAAGATTGCATTATGAATTTCGAAGGAATGAATCTGGTGTTTCTAAGATTGCATTATATAATCCCGAGGAGTAGATCTAGTATTTCTAAAATTTCATTATATTCTTGAGTGGCGGATCTAGTATTTTCTAATATTGCATTATATATCCCCAAGAAGCAAAATCGGTATTACTAATGTTGCATTATATGTTCTTGAGAGGTGGGTCCGAGTCAACAACAAGGCCCTAGACAATAAGGCTTATCAACTGTAAAGTCAATGGAAAGAATATCTCAAATGCTTGAACATTTGAAGATGTATTATCAGTCAAATCCTCTCTAACTCACTATCTGTCAATTAAATATTAGTCTTTTTCCTTCACTAAGTTATCATGTTCTATTATTGTTCTTCCCAACGAAATTTGAAATAGGACACAAGAGGAGTCAAAGGCACACCTAAACAAAGGCCACCAAAATTTCGATTCCGTTCGCAAAACTGAAGAGTAGGTCTAACAAAGGCCCTAGAGTTTCCAAATCCTCTATATGCCCAATCAGAAGGTGTTCCTAAACAGAGGCCACTAGAATTCTAGTTTCATTCTCGGAACCAAAGAGCGGGTCTAATAGAGGCCCTAGAGTTTTTGATTTTACTATATGTCCAGTCAGAAGGTGCGCCTAAATAGAGGCTACTAGAATTCTGTTTCCATTTGCAGAACCAAAGAGCGGCTCTAATAGAGATCCCAAAGTTTCCAATTCTGTTATATGCCCAGCCAGAAGATGTGCCTAAACAGAGTCCACCAGAATTTTGGTTCCGTTTGAGAAACCAAAGAGTGGGTCTAACAGAGGCCTTGGAGTTTCCAGTTCTGCTATATGCTCAACCGAAATGTGTGCCTAAATAGAGGCCACCAAAATTTTGATTCTGTTCGCAGAGACGAAGAGCAGGTCTAATAAATGCCTTGAAGTTCTCGATTCGACTATATGCCCAACCGGTTGAGTGCGCCTAAATAGAGGCTAGCAAGTATTCCAGTTTCATTCGCAAAACTAGAGAGTGTGCCTAAACAGAGGCCATCAAGCACCCCAAAAGCAAGCAGTAAAGCAAGTAAACAATGATGGTAAAGTAATAATATTTTTCAGTTGTATTTCTCAATACTTTTTCAACATCTTCTAGATTTACTGAATATCTATTTTTTGAAAACTCCAAGTCACATCTCTTTTGTAAGAGTGAAAGCAATTTGAAACATTGAAGCATGCACATAAGATCATGCAAATGAGAAGATGAGTTTCACCATATTTCCTTAAGGGGAGACTGGTGTTAGAGAATTCTAACAGAGGTACCCAATTATCTAGCTAGCATGTAACATCCCAATACAGATGAGATACCTCTTTCAAATACTGCATGGTCTAGTGAGATAAAGATTAGGGATACATATTTTCTTGGAGTCCATATCTAGGAATGAGTCAACATTCCTCTTGCATACAGACTACATACACACCTTGGCTACACGTCCCCGCTCAACTATAAATATACTTAGGTATGTACCCCCAAAAAACATAAACTCTTACTATTATCTCATTCTCTCCAAAAAAAAGTCTCGTTTATTAACTTGAGTATCGGAGTGTTCACACCAAGAACACTCTTGGTAACCTTTGATCTTTGTTCTAGTCTTGTTGGATTCTAAACGAGATCGTCACAAGAGATGCATCAGCATTCCATTTGGGGATGAACCAAATAATTATATATTTTTAATTATTATTTTTTAATTATTTTAACTTCATTCATTTCATGGATGAGATCATCCTCATGCATTATTGTCAATAGTTTTTTTTATTCAAGTTAATTTCAAGCAAATCCACTCTACCAATGTAGCCCTAAGGGGCGTGCGTTGGTTTTAAAGGGCAATTGATTAAGAGCAAAGATGGCTATTTCCTTTGGGATAGTAATGACAAAAATCTCAGTGCATGGCAACTCCTTTTTTTAAAATCCCTTTGTTTGTCCTGTTCAGATGGTGACTCAAGAGGGGGGTTGAATTGAGTCTTTAAAATTTTTGGCCAAATAATGATCATAGTGCAAAGATAAAGAAGGAATTGATATCACAATGCACTTATACTGGTATTTTTATAGTGGTTCAGCCCCTTCACTTGGGTTCCTACTCCACTTCTCTAAGTTAGCCTTTTCTGCTAAACTTAGGTTTCACTAACACCTTCTTTGATCAATAATCTCTTGATCAAACAAATACACTTCAAGCTCACCAACTAACTTATACATATTCTAAGAAAGTTTCTTGCTTGCTTACAATACATAGAGGCAAGTCTTTAACTTGCAGAAATATGTAAAAATAAATAAATGTGTACAAGTACTAATGCTTCTAGCAAGCTGATTTTGTATGAAGTTTAGAATCAATAAACATAGTTAATATAACAATAAATAATAAGATTCAATCTCCAGAGGTGGTTGGATGAATGGCAAGAAT
The DNA here is from genome assembly GCA_036873735.1 of Pouteria campechiana. Taxonomy (NCBI): domain Eukaryota; kingdom Viridiplantae; phylum Streptophyta; class Magnoliopsida; order Ericales; family Sapotaceae; genus Pouteria; species Pouteria campechiana. Next base: position 12,273 of record JAYJMB010050306.1, read on the forward strand.
GCTTCTTTGAATGAGTTGTAGTGGAGTTAAAATCATGGAAGAAAATTTTAAAAGCTTTAGTAAATGCTCTCTCTTTTTGTCTTTCAAGTGATCTTATTCTTTTCATTCTCATTTAACTTCTTTTATATTGAAACCTTTGACTTTCTCTGTTGTGGTAGTTAAGAATCATTTAATGCAAAGAAACGTTCAAATTTATGACCGTTATACTTTTCAGCGTGGTTTTGAAGTCTATGATTTAGTATCAAATCCCCAAAATTTTAAGTGGTAGAAAATTTTTCACACAACTCACATGTTGCCATCTCTTCGGATGCTCCGAAGATATGTTTTGGAGGCTCCAAAGTGGCATGATAGTAGCGACTCGCATTGAGATAATAGAGACTAACTCTGAAGTCCTTCTCTTTCTCTAAAGCACTTATTCTGTGACTCCAAAGGAACTGAATCCAAACTCTGAAGTACTTCTCTATCTCCAAAGTACTTCACTTGACTTCAAAGTGCTTTTCCTATGACTTCGACAAGTTGTATTCTCTGAAGAGCATCCTGTTAACTCCAAAGGCTCTCGACATTATCTCCAAAGCACCTTATCTTGACTTTGGAGCATTGTTGCTGACTCTGAGGTTATTACATTTGTACTTCAGAGGGTTTTACTGACTCCGAAGGTCATTAGATCATTACTTCCGAAGTGCTTTAACTAACTCCGAAGGTTGTGAGCTTGTAACTCTGAAGTAGTTTAATCACTCTAAAGTTATCTTCCTCTATCTCTAAAGTGCTTCAGTGGCTCTGAAAAGCTTGTCTTGGCTTTTAAGCATTTTTACTGATTCCAAAACATATGACTTCGTGACTTCAAACAAATTAGATTATAACTTCGAAGTTGACTCTGAAGTTCCCTTAATAACTCTAAAATTTTTGTTTTGTTCTTTTAAGTATATTTTTGAGTTATATACTTAATTCTCTCGAGCATTTACTTAGTTTCTTCCTTTAAGCATCATGAAGATTATTCTCAAAATTAATTTGAAAAATATTTCTGTAAAATACTTGAAAATAAATCGTTAGGACCTTAATGTTTCACTTATGTCTTTGCTCATCATTAAAATATGGTTGGTTAAGAATGTTCATTATCAAAATTAAGCTATATAAGAGTGTATGTTCAACATTCTCCTCCTTTTTGATGATGACAAAATATTGAGTGATATATCTTTCAAAACTTATACGATAAAGAAAATTAAAATGGTTAAATGCATGCTTGATGTTTAATGAAATTCTATTAATTTAGTGCAACTCCCCTTGAATAGGTGCACTATACTTCATTTAATATTTTATACATGTCACTAAATTTTCTACCCCTTTTTGTCAGAATGAAAAAGGTTTAAAGAAACAAAATGAATTTACATAGCTTGTTATGAAACAATACAAAACATGACCAAAATTACATGCAAAATGGATTTCTGTCCAAAATACAGATGGCAAGAGAATGCAAAAAAAAAAAATCATACATTAGAGAGATGGAAGTCAGAGATATTTAAAGAGAGAAATGGATGCATAGATGCAGCAAAATCAACGAGATGATCTGGGTTTTCTCTTATAGGTTTTAGAGAAGAAGTCTTTGTGAGGGGGAATAGGAGGCTTGGGTTGAGAGGATGATGGTGTAGGAGACAACGTTGATGGTTTAGGAGTAGTTTTCTTTATTCTTTTTTGGTAGAGGAAGTGGAATAAAAAATGAATCTTTTGTAATTGCAGTTGGGGGTTCATGAGTGTAGGTAGTTGGACCATAGTCAATGACAAGGATGAAATCAATGCGCTCTCAAAAGGTAGGATCTAATAACTGAGGAAAGCATACAGGAGTCCCTTTTAAGAGGGTTTCTGTGTTAGTATTCATCCTTGCAGTGTATTCTTGATAGGTCATGGTGATTCGAGAAAAAGGAGCCTTTTGTGTTCTTTTGGAGGTGAAATTCTTGGCTTTCTCTTGGATTTAGTAGAGGATGGCCAAGATGAAGTTGCAGAAGATGATGTTTTGCATAGTGGTTTTGGTTATGGAGATGGCAGGAGGTTTTATTATGGTTTTAGCTTTGGTAGAAGGGAGTGGAGTAGGTTCTGGTGAGGAGGATAGTTTGGAGTAGATCTACCTAATTCTGTGTTGGATAGATGTATCAGAGAGCTAAAGATATGGAAGAAGAAGATTATCAGCGATTGCTTGGAGATTAGCATTGGAGTAGAATGAGAATTCTTCCTTAGTAATAAGAAAGAGTTGATGAGGACCCGATGGAGATGGAAAAACTATTCTAGGGGGCCTTGATGTTGGAAGCATCTGAAGAAGTTGTTTAGTGTATGCATTTTGAAAAGATGCTAGTTGAGGAATTTTGATTTCATGACTCATGGGTGTAAGAGGAGGATCAGGGATCAGTATAATTCTAGAAAAAATATTCTGATTTGTGATTCATGGAAATGGAAATGAAGAAGGATAAATGACAAGATTATGGGATAGAAACATTCTGGCAATGTCAGAATTGATTCTTGATTTAGCAATAAATTCATAATATGTGAATTTGATTGAATGATAGATACGAAGAAGAATATCACAATTTTGCTCTTCTAGTTTTGGAGCAGTTTTTGAATGAGGTGGTCGATGAATTGAAAGTGTGTTTTATTCTGGAGGAATTTCATCAATTCCCATGGGGAATATTTCTCCTAATCAAACAAGATCAAGCAAAGTCCATTCAACATATCGTAGGAGAAAATGAAAAATAGGAAGAGGTACTTTAGTGGGATACTTTTCACATTTAACAATAACTCTACAGGGATTGAAAGGATTGAAAAGATTATCCTTAGGTTGTGTTAGAGTAGAGGGAGAGGCAAATTTAGTAGGTTCACCATCAGGTTTAACAACTTCTGGGATTGCAAGAGATGATTGTGAAGAATGTGTAGGGGAAGATGCCACTATGATGGGTGAATGAGCTCTAAATGGAGAGAAGTGAGTTGGAGGTGGAGAATGTGGAGGATAAGTTTGACCTCTAAATGACTTTACTAGTGATGTTAAAGATTCAATTCTTTGATTAATCTTATCTGCTCTTAAGATGATAGATAACATGGAGTAGTGAAGTCTTTGATGGATCTTGTTAATTTGAAGAGCTAGAGTTGTCAAAAGATTTTCAACATTCGCAAAGTCTATTTTCTAGATGTTGTGGAATGGGTTGAGTAGTGGGGATTGATGAAGAGGTAAGTATGTATAGTTGATGAGTGGGTTTTATAGGTGGGTTTTATAGGAGAGAGAGATTTGATGGGTGTGAATGATGTAGTGGTTGCTGCTACTGCTTGTTTCATGCTCTTCTCTCAAAATTTCTTCTGACTCCTCTATTCTGATAGATCCTTTTGCTTCTCTTAGAGTCTTTCTTGTTTCCTATTCCAAAGTTTTTTCTCTTGCTATTCTTTCTTCTTCTCCTCCTTGCTCTAGTCTAGATCTTTTTAATTGATCTGTTTTCTTGATTTTTCACTAATCCAACCTCGTGGGGTTTGCTTGAAACCCATTCTCTTCCATGTCTTCTCATCAATTGTGTCTGAATCTCTTAGATATTCTCTTTGTTCCTCAGATATACTGACTCTTGCTTCCCTTATTAGCTTGGTCAGAGCCATTCCACAGGGAAGAGGGAATCTAGAGGTGCTATTAACTGAGTAAATATGATCTAACATTATTTTTTCCAAATTCACTTTCTTTTGTTCTTCAAAGCCCACAATATTCTTCCATCCTTTTTCAATACATCTCCTATTGCTCCTTTTCTTGGATACATATTATTTATCACAATGATGTAAGCTGATTTGAGACTTAAGCTTAGATGGTTGTAGTGAAGATAATTCTCTCTCTCATCTATTTCTGCTCTTTCCAAACAGTTTTTGTCTAGTGGGTCACTCTAGTTTAGCTTCCACCAAAGGAAGATTAAAACATCTTCTCAAATTTTTTATAGACATATCAATTTTCACTTCTCCTATTCATGACTTTTCTATTCTAAGGTTAAGATTGCTGATCAGGATTCTCACAAGTCTTGAATAGAAGTTATCTCTATGACTTACATACTCCATCCATCCTTAGTGTCTTAACCACTCACATACTTCTAATTTCATGTTATTGTCTCCAAAAGTATCAAAGATGAAAACCCTTATTTTTATAATCTTTCTATCATGATATCTTTCCAAGTATCTAGAATAGTCAGACTCACTATTTAGAAATGTTACCTCAAGTGTGTTGGTTTCTTGTCAGACTCTTTTGGTTGCTCTCTGTTCTGGATACTCTTTTCTCTCCTTCCTTTTTCCATTTGCAGATTTGGTAGTTCCCTTTGTTCTCTCCATTGAAGTAGAAGAGGGTTAGAAGATAAGAAGGGTTTCTTACTGGGGTGGAATAGATTGGTGGAAGATAATGAAAAGATCATTTATTCTGGAAAGTTTGCATCAGACAGGAAGAAAGAGGGTTTTCTCTGAAGGGGAGTTTTCGGATGCTCAAGGAAAAAGGGCTTTAGATTTTTGGAGGTCTTCAAATAGTTAAATAGGGTTTAGGGTTTTAGTTTCTTCAAAACATTAAGGGATTCAGTTTTCAGAGGATCCGAAATGAGTATGTGCGATCTTCAGAGGCAACAAATCAGCTAGCGTTTTTGCTTCAGTGACTCCGAAGCTTTACTTCTGAGCTAGCATAGCCCATCGGAGGCTATGAAATGGTATGTATGATTTTCGGAGGTACCAAAACAGTGATTTTAGGAGGAATGGGCTTTGGAGGCTCGGATATTTTATTTTGGAGGCATGATCGATTTTAGGAAGCATCTAAATCGATTATTAGAGGATCCGAAGGAAGTTTCGGAGGCTCCAAAAGGTTGCAAATTTTCAATTTGTTCTTTTGAGCATTTTCTTAATGGAGTAATCCGTAGGGAACATACATTTCATCATATAAATGTTCTATTAATTTCAAGTTAAGCATTTGGATATAAAACACCTAGTTCTCTTCTTAACTTACTAAATCTATCTTCTAGAAGTGGTTTAGTAAATATGTCTACTAATTGATTTTTAGTTGACACAAATTCTAGAAAGACGCTATGATTTTGAATATGATCTCTGATAATTTGATGCTTAATTTCTATTATTTTGTTCTGGAATGTTAAACTGAATTTTTGGTCAGATTTTTGGCACTTGTGTTGTCACATCTTATAGGTATATTAGGAAGGTTAAGGCCAAAATCACTTAATTGTTGCTTCATCCAAAGGATCTGAGTACAGCAACTGCCAGCTGCTACATATTCTGCTTCAGTAGTTGATAATGCAACAGATGTCTATTTCTTAAAAAATTATGATATAATCATGCTTCCTAAAAACTGACAAGACCTGAGATACTCTTTCTGTCTACTTTATATCCAGCAAAGTTTGCACCTGAGTACCCCCACCAAATTAAAATCAAAACCTTTTGGATACCACAAACTGAGACTTGGTGTGTCAAATAGGTATCTAAAGATCCTCTTTACAATAATCAGTTGTGACTCTTTGGGATTTGATTGATATCTAGCACATATGCAGACGCTAAACATTATATTTGGTCTACTAGCAATCAAATATAATAGTGATCCTATCATGCTTTTATAAAGTTTGTGACATACAGATTTACCTCTTTCATCTTTGTCCATTTTTATTGAAGTGTTCATTAGTGTTCCATATATTTTACCATCTTCAATGTCGAATTTCTTTAAAAGTTCTTTTGTATAATTGACTTAGTAGATGAAAATTCCTTCCCTCTTTTGTTTGATTTGTAGTCCCAAGAAGAACTAGAGCTCACTCATCAAGCTTATTTCAAATTCTCCTTACATTGTCTTAGAAAATTCTAAGCAAAGGTTTTTCATTAGTTGGACTAAATACTATATCATCAATATAAATTTAAACTATGAGCGTGTCATTCTTTGCATGTTTAATGATGAGAGTAGTATCCACTTTACTTCTTAAAAAACCTTTTTTAACTAAAAATTTGCTTAGCCTTTCATACCAAGTTCTAGGAACCTATTTTAGACTATAAACGGCTTTCTTGAGTATGAATACATGATTTGTATAATGGGGATCTTCAAACCTAGGGGTTTTTCCACATATACCTCTTTATTAATGAAACCATTTAAGAATGCACTCTTTACATCCATTTGATATAGTTTGAAATCCTTATATGATGCAAATGCAAGAAGCATTCTAATGGCTTCAATCATTACAACAAGGGCATATGACTCTTCAAAGTTAATACCTTCTTCTTGAGAATACCCTTCGTAACTAATCTTGTCTTATTTCTTACCACAATTCCTTATTCATCCAATTTGTTCCTAAAGACACATTTTATTCTTATAATAAATTAATAATTTGGTCTTGGAATAATAGTCCATATATCATTTCTTTTACATTGATCTAATTCTCCTTACATAACTAAAATTCAATTTTCATCTTCTAATGCTTGGTCTATGAAAGTTTGTTCTAATTAATAAATGAAAGCAAAATTGTCATATATTTAATGATAGGATGATCTAGTTCTAACTTTATCGAACAAATCATCAATTATCTAGTCTTCAGAATGAGCATGCATAAACCTTTAATCTTCAAGAAGAGATGAGTTACTTTCCTCATTTACCTCTGTTGTGGATGGTTCAGCTTCATCCATTATTGTCTCTGATAGTGGAGCTTCTACTTGATTATCTTATAATCTTAGTTTCTCCACACCTATTGGAAGATTATCTGGCTCATCATCAAAATTACTATTTCTTTTCATATAATTAATATGTTCATCAAATTTAACATAGATGGATTCCTCTACAATTTTAATCTCAGGTTGTATACTCTAAATGCCTCACTAACAATGGAATAACCTAGAAATATTCCTTGATTAGATCTGCTATCAAATTTTCCAAGGTTTTCTTTGTCATTGTTAAGAAAAAAATATTTATAACCAAAAGTATAAAAATAAGAAATATTTGGTTTCTTGCCATAGTACAATTCAAATGGAGTTTTATTGAGTATGTATCTAGCAAAGATTATGTTAATGATATGAGAGCTTCTATCAAACTCTCCACCATGATCATTCCTTATGTCAATAATGTGAGAGCTTTGTTCATTCTATTTAGTAAATACTTTAAAGATGAAAAAGCTTCATCTTTAGATGTTAGAAATATTACCTAGGTAAATCTACTATAATCATCCACAATGACATATGTATAATATTTCCTTTCAAGACTTCTAGTTCTTGTTAGTCCAACTAAATCCATATGTAGCAACTGAAGGGGTTTGGTTGTATATACCTTCTTGTTTGACTTAAATGATTCTTTTACTTGCTTACCTTTCATATAAGCATCACACAATTATTTGTCAAATTTTAGTTTTGGTAACCCAACAACAAGATCTTTATTAAATAATCTCATTTTTGTTGGCATGTCCTAGCCTTTTGTACCATAACATGGGTTCATTATCATTTAAAATAAGACACTTAGCTTAAATGTTAGAAAGATCAACCAAATATATATTTCTCTGTCTTCTATCAGATACTATAACTGATTGAGACTTATCTAGAATAGCACAGAATTGAGATGCGAACACAACTTTGTAGCCTTTGTCACAAAACTGGCTTACACTAAGAAGATTGTGTTTCAATCCTTCTACTAAAAGTACATCTGAATAGTTAGCCGATCTTACCAATCCTCATTACTCTACCTTTAGCATTATTACCAAAGGTTACTATTCCACTAAATTTTATTTTCAGCTCCATGAATAGCTCCCTATTCACTGTTATGTGCCTTGAGCAATCACTATCAATATACCACCTGTTGCTCTTTGTATCTCTCAAGTACACCTGCATAGATAAAGTTAAGTCTTAACTTTTGATACTCATTTGGGAATGGGTCTAGGTGAGTTAATTGCAAATAGTGTTGGTACGGGCATTATTGTTTTGACTAAAGGAGATTGGGTTGCATTTAGTACATTTACAATTGTCTTTGGAATCCAAATCATAGTCTGTTTAGGCTTGAGTTTTCTATGTTGTTGTTGTCCCCCTTTTTTCTTTTGTTTCATTCTTAACAAGGTGGAGGTCAATGTCTTTTTTAGAGCATTGTTCTCGGCTACTACTTGCTCAAGTATGCTATTGGTGTTATTGTTACTCTTCAGCTTGAAATTTTCTTCCTTCATTTTGGAGCATTCATTTGTAATTCTTTTGAGCTCCTTTTTAGTCTCTTTGTACTTTTCTTTTATAGTCATAAAATTTGAATATAACTCTTCTAATATTTCTTCATGATTGAGAGTTTAAGAATCAGAATTTACCTACTCTTCATGAATTATCATGAAATTGATTCTCATATGAAGTTCATCTTGTATATTTTTGTTTGGAGAGAGTTAGCTGATTTAAGCTTCATGTTCTTCTTTTTCTTTACTCTCACTTTCGTTTATTATGGTCTCTACCATCTCCCATACTGCTAGAGCTTTCTTTTCTTCTAGAATTTTCTACTTATTCTATTATTATTTTTGTTGTTTTTATTGTTGTTGTTGATGCTATTGTTCTTTCTATCAAAGTATGAGTTGTACGTTTTCTTTTGCTGATCATTTTATCTCTTGTCTGGTTCTGGACAGTCAAACTTTATGTGTCCAGGTTTCCCACAATTGTAACAAGTGGGTATTTCTTTCTTTCTATCCTTTCTTCCAAAGTTACTCCTTGAACCATTTTTAAACTTTTTCTTCTTTAGCATGGATTTGAATATTTTTGTAATCATTGACATCTTCTCATCTTCAACTCCACTTGTGGATGCATCAGTTTGGGATTCATTATTTTCTAACTCAGCTTTAAGAGTAATTGCCTTCTTACCCTTAGGTTCTTCTATATTTTTCTGCTTCATTAATATCTCATGAGTCATAAGAGAACCCATGAGCTCTTCTAAGCTTATTGTGTCCAGATTCTTTGCTTCTTGGATAGCTATCACTGTGGGGCAGCCATTGTTTTGACAAGGATCTCAGAATTTTTTTTACCATCTTGGGCTCTGTAAACTTTTCTCTTAAATTCTTTTGCCCATTGGTTATGTTTTGAAATCTCCCAAACAGGTGAGATTGACTCTATCTCCTCTATGTTGAATGCCTCGTATTCCTGCATAAGAAGATTTATCTTAGTTTCTCGTACTTATTTTGTGCCTTCATGTGCAACCTCCAGTTTCTCCCAGATTTCCTTTGCTATATCACAAGAGGATATCTTGTCAAACTCAGAGGGGGTAAAAGCATAATAAAGGCATTCATTTGCCTTAGCATCTCTTTTAGCTGCTAAAATGTCCTCATCAGTGTATTTATCTTTAGTATTTAGGACAATCATTCCATCTTTGATGGTTTTTCATAGTTGATAGTCTAAAGCAATCAAGGATTCTTTTTCATTCTCATCTTCCAATATCCATAGTTTGTACCATCAAATAATAGAGGTCTAGAAGTAGATTGACCCTCAGCAGAAATGTTGTAAAAATAGCTAGCCAGTGGGATCTCTTCACAAGTTATATGAATAAAATTATAAGGTATAACAAGTGAAGGCCACTCTAATATCAATTATTGGTCCCGTTTAGATAGTGATTCAAGAAGGGGGGGTGAATTGAGTCTTTAAAATTTTTAGCTAGATAATGATTATAATGCAAAGATAAAGAAGGAATTGATATCATAATGCACTTAGATTAGTATTTTTATAATGGTTCAGCCCTTCACTTAGGTTTCTACTCAACTTCTCTGAGTTAGACTTTTCTGCTAAAGTCAGGTTCCACTAAAACCTTTTTTGATCAGTAATCTCCTAATCAAACAAATAGATTTTTTCATTTTCAAGCCCACCAACTAACTTATATAAATTCTAAGAAAGTGTTCTGGTTTCTTACAATACATAGAGGCAAGTCAATGACTTGCAGAAATATGCAAAAATAAATAAATGTGTACACGTAGTAATGCCTCTAGCAAGCTGATTTTATAGGAAGTTCAAGCAATAAACATAGTTAATATAATAGTAAAATAATAAGATTCAATCTCCAGAGGTGGTTAAATGAATGGCTTAAATGCTTTTTTGAGTGAGTTGTAGTGGAGTTGAAATCGTGGAAGAAAACTTTAAAAGCTTTAGTAAATGCTCTCTCTTTTTTTCTTTCAAGTGATCTACTTCTTTTCATTCTTACTTAACTTCTTTTATATTGAAACCTTTAACTTTCTCTATTGTAGTAGTTGAGAATCATTTTGAAGGCCCTGAAAATTCCAAGTATGTGAATTTAAGCTGTTGTAAATTTTTATCACTTCGGCATGAAGTATATTGGAGTATAATTAAATTTTTGAAAAATTTATATGAAAAGTTTATGGAATTAACTAAATTATTAATATAAATATGAAGATGAGGTTGATAATGTATCAAGGTGTGTTAAATAAGTGATTTAATTGAGAGAAAAATAAATTTAAATGGGTAGAGCATCGGATGTGTGTATATTGAAAAATATTAAATTTTATTATGAAAAAATTATAAAAATAGATGGAATATTCATATTAATGTGAGGATGAGAAGGACATACATTAACCAATGATTAATAGGTGAAGAAAAATCAAAAAATGCATGTAGAAAGGTGAAATACTGAGTGTGATTGTAAATTCTAGAAAATTTTGGTTTAAATCAATCTTAATTAAGAATAAATAAATAAGTTATGGAAATGGCATATTCAATGAATGAGAAATTAATATGAATATATGATTTATGAAATGGGTAGCCTATACATGTTAAAAACAATGATTAATTCAAGTTTGAAAAGTTCAAGAGAGTGCATGTGCATGGAACCAAAATAGGTTACAAAGTACCATAATAATTAGCTTATAAATAAGCAATGCAACTCCATTTCTTCCTTATCTCCCTCATGTAACCCCTGCCCATGCCTTCCCTTGCTCACGTTAAGCCCATCTTATCTCCTAAAATTCACAAATTCACCTAGTATACTTAAAAGGGTTAGAAGCAAACTTCAAATGGTGGAAATTGAAGTCGAGGGCTATGGTTTTCCTCTTAGATTAAGCTGTGGCAACTAGCTTAATTAGGAGATTAATCCCTGCAAATTGGACCCACCAGGGAAAGTATAAAATTCAAGTATGGAAATAGTTGATTTAAGTTGATAAACACGCTTATGGAAAGAATTCATATAGATCTTGTTAAACTTATATTGTAAATTTTTTTGGTAATTAGGGTTTGTTATAAATTTTCTCAGCTGGATTAGGGCTATATTTAGTATTATTATAGAGTGATTAATGTTTAATTTAGTTCAACTAGAGGATGATTAAAACAAAAATAAAAATCAGTTAGGATGGAATTAAGCATCAATGCAAATACCCTACTGTCCACTTAATTTTAGGGGCCGGAACTATATGATTTAAACATGGTGATTAGGCCTGATTGTAGGGGATTAATTATGGTTTAATCAAGGCTTTGATGGGGTAGTTAGTGGGCTAAAACAGATGGCAATTTGATGAAGAAGTCAGGTAGACAATAGGGGTGTAGAATAGAGCATTTAAATGGGTTGGTAACTAGAATTAATTGCAAATTTATTATACATAGGGTTGTAATTGTGGAGGATGATTAAGGACTGATTAAGGGGTGTTTCCCAAGATTAAGTAGTAGTGCAAATTATAGACCAAGTGAGGTAAACAGGTGTTTGAAATGCATTTGATTTAAACAATTACATTTTAGAATTTTGGGCACAAATGTTTCATGTATTATGACATGTCATATATTGATTTAAATGTGTGTTATTAGCTTCATTTAATGATGATTGATATCCTCCTTTAACATGTGTGAGTTACATTGAAAAACAAGTGAAAATAGATTGAAAATTATATTAAAAATGTTATTGATACATTGAAATACTTACTTATCAAGTACCCCTTTTTAGCTTGATTAAAACTCTATAAGATGATATTATTTTATAAATATAAAAATATAAAGTTATTTTATATATATTGAACTAGAAAAATTAACATTTTCATAAAAACATTCAATCATTTAATAGTCCAAAAAAATCTAGGAAATAAATACCTAGAAATTTGCCTAATTCGCTATTTCACCCAATTTTCTATGATTTTCGTAATTTATGTTTACTTTGCTCAATTTAAGGTATTTTGACTTGATATTTTGATATAAGATTAATTATATTATTTAGAACCTACAAAAAAATTGAAGTGAAACTAAGCTAAAAACATTTCACCCATTTTTTTATATTTTCATATTTTATTTGTATTTTGCTAGATTTAAAGTGTTTTAACTTTAAATTTTGATAATATTTTATTTATAATATTTAGAGCCTACAAAGAAATTTGGGTATAAAAAAGAGTTGTAGGAATTGAGATATAATTTTTAGAGTTTATATGTAAACTCATTTATGGTTAAATCTTGGCAATTAGTTAGCGTATTTCATTATGCCGATAAGAAATTATCATGTGGATGTATGTATATGATATATGTGATGTATATGTTGTGTATAGGGTGCATGAAACATAGATTTGGAGAGTCAAGTCTGAAGACCTCAGGGTAATGGAAGAACTCCTTGTGCGGTTAAGTAGGTGTACTTATATGCTTGCATGAATGATTGAATGGATGGGGATAGTATCTATCCCACTGTGCTAAATGCACATGTATATTTTGGATGTAATGACTATTAAGGGATAGTAAGTATCCTATGAATGTTTTGTTATAATGATTCAATAGGATAGGTATCTCATATTCGTTCTAGTGTTATAACTATTTGTGATTATACAAAAATTGATTGTATATATGAGTGGAATTGTGAATATTCGAAGATTAACAAATAAAAATGAGTTTGTATCCATGATGTGGGATTTGTAAAAATCCCAAGTTACATGACTTGTGTATTGATGTTATTTCCGGTTTAACGTATAGATTAGTGGGATAGAGGATATCCTGCGTGGTTATTATGATTATCTTGATATATGGAAATGCAAATATATAATGTAGGGATATGAGAATATCCTGAGATGCGGATTGTACATGAGTATAGTTTTCTTATGTATATGTCCAGATGTATAATGCCAAGATTTTATTTATTTATTTATTTTGAAATGACCTGGATATGACCATGCCTGGATGGTATGGGTTGATATGTATATAAATGTGTGGATTGATTCTTAGGATATAGATGGATTCCTTGTTTTGTTAATTATTTTTTGATTTCATACTTACTGAGTTTGCTCGGACTTACTCTTTATTTATAATTTTAGCTAGCAGGTCAAGCCATAAGAAGAGAAGTCTGGTAAGGAAGTACAATAGAGGATTTATACTTTGATAATGCATTAAATTAAAAATTTTCATTGTGTATATTTGAAATCATATTAGCATATGTCCAATGATGTATACGGCATATCAAAGAGTGATAATTCTATATAATTGTAATGTAAGGGCATGTCATTATATAATTGTAAGTGTGTGATTGGAAGTTGTATGTGGAGGAGCACATTCATTGCCATCATGATGCAGCTGCGGTCCTAAGGGAGCCTGTAGAGTTGTAGAGATGTTGTGTGGATGAATTAAAGAATATTGGAGTATGTAATTTCTCACTTTTATGAATTATAATAGAGAAAATGTATCCTAATATGTGATGAAGTTTGTACCTAGGCAGACAGCCCTATTTTCAAGGGAGACTCTGTTTGATTTTTGATAAAAATTAGGTCAACTAGAAAGGGTATCGAAACAACCCCACACTAGAAGTGGGAAACTTATGGTATGATCATGTGTATTTGTAGTGTAAAATAGAGTAACAGCCCGGGAGGGCGAGGCGTTACACATTTAATGCAAAGAAACGTTTGAATTTATGACCGTTATACTTTTCAGTGTGGTTTCAGAGTTTATGATTCAATATCAGATCCTCTGAATTTTAAGTGCTAAGAAGTTTTTTGCACAACTCACACGTCGTTGTCTCTTCGAATGCTCTGAAAATATGTTTCGGAGGCTCTGAAGTGGCACGACAATAGCGACCCACATCGGGATAGTAGAGATTGACTCTAAAGTCCTTTGTCTTCGAAGCACTTATTTTGTGACTCCAAAGGAGCTGACTCTGAACTCCGAAGTACTTCTTTGTATCCAAAGTACTTCACTTGACTCCAAAGTGCTTTTCCTTTAACTCCGACAAGTTGTATTCTCTGAAGAGTATCCTGTTAACTCTGAAGGCTCTTGACGTTATCTCTATAGCACCTTGTCTTGACTTCGAAGCACCATTGCTGACTCTGAGGTTATTACATTTGTACTTCATAGGGGTTTTACTGACTCCGAAGGTCATTAGCTCGTTACTTTCGAAATGCTTTAACTAACTCTGAAGGTTATGAGTTTGTAATTCTGAAGTAATTTAATCACTCTGAAGTTATGTTTCTCTATCTCCGAAGTGCTCTAATGGCTCTAAAAAGCTTGTCTTAGCTCTAGGGCATTTTTACTGATTCTGAAGCTTGTGACTTCATGACTTCGAACAGATTACATTGTAACTACAAAGTTGACTCCGAAGTTTCTTTAATAACTCTGAACTTTCTATTTTCTTCTTTTAAGTATATTTTTGAGTTATATACTTAATTCTCTTAAGCATTTACTTGGTTTCTTCTTTTAAGCATCATGAGATTATTTTCAAAATTAGTTTAAAAAATATTTCTACAAAATACTTGAAAATAAATTGTTAGTATCTTAATGTTTCACTCATGTTTTTGTTCATCATCAAAACATAGTTGGTTAAGAATATTCATCATCAAAATTAAGCTATATAAGAGTTTATGTTCAACACCCTTTACTTCATTTCTCATTTTTACCCTTGCAAAATGCAAACCCTTCTCCTTTTCAACAACGGATAGTTGAACAGGCATTACAATAGAAAACTATTTTTTGTGAGATTGTATATGTGCTTCAGCGTTATTAAACTAATGGGAATATAAAATCAAAGCGAAAAAAGAAATATGAAATAATATGTTGCTGGGATAAAAATATAAAAATTATGATTGAAATATATTGATAATAATAAAATATAATTATTTGATAATAAATGTCACATATAAGTGGAGGTTTAATGCTTATCCAACTAGCAAGAGGTGGAAATGAATATTCAAATATATTACTTGCATAAATGATAAATAAATGTAATATGTATATATCATACCTACACTTTTTCATTGTTAGTTTTATTTTATTTTTATCTTTTTATTTTATTTACTTTATTATTTCTTATTTTATTTATATTTTTCATAATATTGAACTTAAACTATTCAAACGAACCTTAAAATAAAAAATAAACTGATTTAAAACATCATGTTGACCTTTTAATCATGCGATTTATGTAGATAACCATTATAAATGCAGTAAAGAGTAGATTTGGCATAAAAATTGAATCAACTATATGTAGATAAATAAAAATGTTATGGTGAAAACAAACACTATTTCTTTAATGTGTATGAATACACTTTTTATTTTTATTTTATTTTTATGTATCATGGTATTTCAGTAAGATGTAAAATAATTATTTTACATAATATAATTTATTTAGTTAACACTAAAGATTATTTTAATAAAAAACCCATGTAATCCACAATATTAAAAAAATACTGCTATATTATGTTATGAATTTTATTTAATATTATTTTAACTAAAAACCCATACAAGCCACAATATTAAAAAAATGCTTCTATATTATTTTATAAATTTTTATTTATTATAAGTCCAATGATCTATTTAGATTTTCAATTAAGATCATTTTTAAACTAGCAAAATATGTAAACATAAAGTTTGGATATTAAAGTCAGCCGGCCACTTACACCGACCTCCACTACCTCCGACATGAAAAATAAAAGGTATTTGCAAAGGTAAAAATGTAAAACGAAGAGGCATTTTCACTCGCCTTCTTCGTAAGCAAAGCATTCGTCACAGGGAAACACGGTGGGCAAGTGGTGCGGAGAGAGGGTGAGACAAGGGGGGAGGGAGAGGAAGGAGGAGCTGCCGCGAGACGCGAAAATCGTGATCACGCTGCTGAAATCGATTGGCGTGCCGGAGTACGAGCCTGGGTTAGTCCACCAGCTCCTCGAGCTCTGGTATCGCTACGTCGTCGACGTCCTCTCCGAAGCCCAGATCTACTCCGAGCATGCTGCCAAGTCCGCCATTGACTGCGACGATGTTAAGCTCGCCATCCAAACCAAAGTCAATACCACCTTCTCTCAGTCCCCCACCTTGTGAGGTACCACCGTTCTCTGCCCTCACTATTTCCCAATGCTTTCCATCTGTGCAATGCTCTTGCCGCCCCAGTTTCCTCCAAGAAGAAGTCAATATCCTTGTATGTGGTTACTAATCTCTCAGCACACCTGAGGAATTCATCCCATTGCTGAAGGCATAGGATTAATTTTTGCCATGAATGTATGAATCTGAGTTGTAAATAGCATTTTCCCTTTCCTCTTCCAAAAGGTGCAGCTCCTACTGTACTTAGGATTGAAATTTTAGCCAGGTTACTGATCTCTGTATCACGTTTTGTTATTCTGAGTTATTTATTTATTTGAGCTTCTTCTGAAGATTTGATCATGCGCTGTCTTGTATCGAAATCCCATTGCAGTACTTTTAAAACAACGACAAGTAGTTTAGATGGAGAAATACATAATATTATGTTTAGATGGCCTTTTCATGCTATTGTTTCCTGGAAATTGGGTTCCCAAGAAATGCAACTTCCATAATTTTACTTCTGTCTCAATTTGTGAGAAATTCATCTGCTAGGGATATAAGCAATTTGTGAGAAGTGCTTACCCCAATTTTTACGTAACATTCTTTCCTTTAGAAGATCAAAAATACCATTGGATGTGTTTAGGTGATCCAAATGGTTCTCGAGGCGTCTCTGTGGTGGTTAGGAGCCTTCCCGTGAAATGCAAGCTTTTGCTACTTCCCATTGTCAGTGGGTGATTGGATGTTATAGAAAGATGGGCCAAAGAATCAACTGCCTGTACTTCCTGAAGGCAGCTTCAAGTGTCAATTACCCTCACAGGTAAAGAGACATGCTCCTTTCAGACTTGCATCTTTCTGTAATTCTGCTATTTTAGTAATGAATAATATTATTTGATTGCATCTTTCAGGTCGTACTTGAGCTGGCTAGGAATCGGAACAAAATTCCATTGTCAAAGACCATTGCAGGGCCTGGAATTCCTCTTTCTCCTTAACAAGACACATTGATTAGCCTCAGTTGCCAACTTGCAATCCCAAAGAAGAAATCTACCCAAGCAATTGAAGACGTGTTAAAGTCAAAACCTTAAACAAGACCAGCAGCCACGACAGCCTCCACAGAGGGTATCCTTTCCCTTGACAGCAGCAAAACGGCCAAGGTGAAATGTGTTACTGTAGACTGTTAATAAAGATCTGTCATGAAAACATGAGAGACTGCATCAAATAGGGCGGTGGACCAGGAGTCCCCTGTGACTATAGTGAAATGTTGGAGGAGCTGGCTGACTGTTGCACCACTTTCGCACCGTAGGAAAAAAAGGATTTCGAGAGCACCATTGTTTAATCTTCTATTTTAATCATGTAAGGATCTTGATGGTTTTTTGTTTTAATAGGGAAAATCAGGCGCTCGAAATTCCATGAATTTTTATTCTTGTGCATGAGCTTTTGTTTTTCCTATATTGGGCAAGACGAAAGAATGTCCAATGGCACCGAAGGCCAGCATCCGCACCTAAGATCGTCCAAGGTGAAAAATTGCCCTATGGGAATGAAGGTTAGTAATCTTTGAATCGGAATTGGATGATCATATCTGTTAGGATTGTTTACGATTGGAGAGCCATTGCACGTGCCCTCGGCATGAAAAAGCCATGGTCCATTCCTAAGAAACTTGGGATGTCAATCAGAAATGTTCATGACACACTCCTGCTCATTCGTTGCCACTGATAAAATGGCCTGATGGATGAAAACTGTCAGTTTCCAATCAAAGCCCCATCTGCTTTTATTTGGCACAAACTAATTACCTTATTTAAGATCTCTTTCACACTTTTCGTGGGTCATCCTCCCCATGAATTCAGGTCGTCCACACCCTCGTCTTTGTATCCTCAGCAGTAGGTAACTAGGTAGGTGTCTGTTCCATTGATAAGGAAATGAATGTAGTACAACTGACTATGTGCAGTACACAATAAGATGATTGCCTGTTGAAAGGAAAAGCAGCAGCAGCAGCTGGAACGAGAAGACGTCATGGCACTGATTGGAAGTCATATTTGCACCTTCTCATAATGAAGGTCTTGGGATGAAGAACATAAAGGTATGGAGTGATGCAGTTGTAGAGAATCCTGTACCACAACAATAATAGAAAGACAACTAAATATATCAGAGCCAAAAAAACGTAAGGATGTTGCAGATTCCTAAAAGTGAATTTAAACTTTGGTTCTAAATGTTGTATGTGAGTAGAAGCCCTTTTTGATTATTTTGATTTCAGGCCTGTATACTTACGCCTGCAATTTTCCCCTCCACCATCTTTATTTTCCTGTTCCTACTTGCTCCAAGGTGATGCCATTGTTTGGAGAAATAGTAACATTGAAGAGCTTCCATTCAAGTTGCATACCCAGGTTTTCTTGTGTCAGATGTCAGTCCAAGCTGCACTAAACATATCCTCATTCCTGAATTCCACACCATTCGGCACTCATTCAATGGTACAATGTTTAGGATTACAATTTATCCAGCAGCAATTTAGAAAATGAAGCTTCTAATGTCAGAATTTCATGGATTGCCCATGTCTTCAATTATGTGCCAATAAACAGAAGAAGTTAAAAACTGATGTCAATGCCAAATAAATATAAACTAATGAATAACACCAAGTAAACATGGTAGCATTTATTTGCACACAAACACACCTGTGGCATGTACTAATACACGTCCAAAAACAGAACAAACAGAAGAAAACCTCACAAGACATCCCTTGCATAACTGCTAATCAAAGTAATGGCAGAAAATACATCCTTTGATTCCACATCCTTCATTTGCTTGCTTCAAGATCATATACATGCTACAGAATGTTCACTACCTCTCTTTAATCCCTTAGAAATTGGTAAAAGTAGCTAAGTAACATAATATCAGATGCATTGTGAAGGAACAGTAGACTCTAGAGCACATATAATAGCAAATTCATGACAAATGCTAATATGGGTTCACAACAGAATAATAATAGATCCAACTTTGAGGCCAGCACGATTCAAGAACAGATTATATAGCATTTTTGTATCATATGTGCCATGAGATGCATAAGAAATAAAGAAAGGTACTTAATACAATGGTACATAGATAAGACGGAGAACAAAGATCCGATGCTAACCATGCAATAAACAAATAGGTAATCGGGGGGTGGGGGGGTTCGGGGAGGAATTATTACAAGAATTATCCATTAAAAAAAGCCAGAGAATTAAAAACACAAAAAAATTGTTAACAGACAGACCCCTATGAGATAGTAAGCCATTGTCACATGGTCTGAATCATGCCTTGATTAGAGAGAGATCAAAAGTTGATGTAACATGATGGTGTTGTCTGAAGAAAAAGAGCTTTAGGGCTTGTTCAGTTGGATGAAATGCAATTGGATGGAAAATATTGGGATAATGTCAGCAATCAGTAAATAAAGCTAAAATAGATGGGTAAATAATGATTGAAAATATAGGTAATGATAAAAAAGTATAATTGTTATGGGAAATACATGTCACATCCAACATTAGGAATTGGAATTTTCCCTTCCATTCCATTCAACCGAGCATCCCCTTAGTATTAGATTCGATATCAATAATCTACTTTTGAGATTCAAAATGTCGGATCAACTATATCATCCAATCAGAATGATATCAATTGGATGGACAGCTGAAAAAGGGTTCACAAACAATTGATGATCCATATGTAAGCCTTTCCAAGAAAAATAAATAAATAAATGTCACAAATCACCTAATTTCTTAAGACAGTTTTTTCGCTAGTAGAAAGTACCTGTCAAGTTAATATGGAAGAAAAAGGTGATAAAGTAATGAATGGCGATCATGTCAATGGTTGATATTAATTTAAAATCTAATTAATCTCTTCAAGGATTTATCGTCGAGTTTCAATATGATTGTGAACAAATTAATAACTTGGAAGAGTCAAGGAGGGAGGGAGAGATGAAAAGCTCAAAGGACGGACGCATAAATAAATGAATGAATAAAAAAAAAACTTGAAATAAAAATCTTGGTTGACAATAAACAGATACCTGACTAGCATAGTCATTCAATATTCCACAGTCCGTTCTCAATCTTCCATCGATGCAGGTTGAGAGGGATGTGGGCCACCTTTGACACTCCTTGTTTCCATCTCTTGGCCAGTCTGTCTACAAATTCCAAGGGCATTTCTTGTATGGTAAGCTTTTTCAACTCCCCAAGGTGCTCAATGCCATGAGGAAGCATATGTAGCTCTCTACAATTGACCAGACATAGGTCTTAGAGACAGCACTGCCCCTTTTCTATTATAATTTGCTTCAATTGGGTAAAATCCCTAAAATATAACAGCTTGAGCCTAAGGAACCATCCATCTTGGAACTGCAATTGCTGCCCTTCAATTGCCATAAAAAGTGCTGGACATACCAAACTGGGTAAATTTTGTAGCATCTGAAGCAAGCCATATCCTTCTTCCCTCGATCAGGAGTCAGGACCACTACAACCACAGGTGGGTAAGGTTGTAAAAGAGCCAAGCCATTGAGGCACCTTCTCCAAATGCCCTAGCAGTGACAACTTCTGAAGCAGCAACAGAGGACCAGCAGAAAGTACTTCCAACTCAAGTGCTTCTTCCTCATCAATTCCCCTTATGAATATACGAACAAGGTATTTCATTTTGCTAAGTGAGGCACACAATTCAACTTCATCAGCTGCTCTCACCTTCACAACGCCAAACCTCCTTAGTTATGTTCCCAACCTGTCTAGCTATTTCTCCAGCTTCAATCAATGTCAAAGACTACAACATGTTATCTGACACAATTCAGGAGGAATCGTAATGCTTTTCCAGGTGATAAATTTTTTATTTTCTGAGTTAATAAGCCGGGTACAAAATAGATGATGTGGTTTCTGCAGCTTTCCAATTTCAGTTCATAGACTCTCCACATTCATTTCTCCAATATCCAGTGTTTGCAATTTTTTTAGCCTTCCTAAAGATTTGGGAAGCTCAATAACTTCTGTATTTCTTAGGTTCAGATACTGTAGATAGAAAAGGCTTGCCAGTTCATCTGGTAACCTTCTAATGGGAACTCCCTCTAGATGTAACAACCTTATCAATCTGTAGCTTGAAGCCATCATGTTTAAGGACGATGAGAAAGAAACTTTCACCAAACACCAAAACTGAACACACATGCTGCATGTTCATGAACAATCGGATAATTTCACCAATTAATTGAATTGCCATGAGACGTACTCTTCACCTTGGTTTGCAGCTTGTTGCCCATCATAAATCATGCAGAATTTGTCTTCCTTAGACACTGAAAAGGCCACCTCATGAACAATGCCATGCACCTGGAAACACTTTAATCTTCCAAACTCATTTGTCTCAATGACTTAAAGCATGTTGCAGTGAACCAGTTCCTTCGAGTGGTCCTGCACCACCTCGTCAATCATAATTCTGTTTGCATCTTTTACAAAACCTTGTGCTACCCATAATCTAATCAGCCTCTTCCGATGAATAAAGTAGTCTTCAGGAAATACACAACACAGTACATGCAACAATGCTTAAGATTATAAGGTAAATAATAGAACCCAAGCACTAAGATGTGCTTAATAGGTTCGAGCTCACTGTTTTGACTCAACCGCCTATGCAGGTCATTATATACTTTTTCCCATTCTGGCACCCTCCTCTTTCTCAATGACAATAACCTACCCAAGGCAACAATTGCAAGTGGCAATCCTCCACACTTAGGATGCTTCGAGCTAATGGCTCCAACTCTTTGGGAGAGGGATCCTTCCAAAATGCATTTTTATAGTACAGATCCCAGTCTTCGTTCTCTTGAAGAGGCTCAACTTCGCATACATGACTTGCATCACCCAGATCAAAAGCGATGTTCTGATGTCAAGTTGTTAGCATAATTCTACCTCCACAACTATTTTGTGAAAAAGCAAGATCTAGCTCCCTCCATGCCTCTAAACTCCATACATCATCTATAACAATAACATACTGTTTCATATCCAGATATTCATTCACCATTTGCAGTAATTGCATACAGTTCATGCTGTGCAAATCATTCAGAGATTCATCATTTCTGTCTATGAACAAACATTTTATAATTTCTCACAAAATTTCTTCAATGTTATATGATTGCAACACAGAAACCCACATCAAATAGTCAAAATGCCTCTTGACCCTTTCATTCTTGTAAGCTTGTGCCGCAAGAGTTGTCTTGCCAATTCCACCCATCCCATCTATGTAAACAACAGTTATTTTGGGATCATCTCGCCACTCAATCAATTCATTAACTTTTTTCTCCAACCCAACTATTTTATCATCATCCATAAAAGGCAAAGTTTCTCGGCAGCATTGACATCTTTCAGCAGCATTATATGAGCTAGATCGATCTTCTGTTCTATCAAGCTGATATTGGTCTTTGATCTTTGAAATAGAGGCAATTTGGCTGTTCAGTTCTTGCAGTCGAGAGGCTAGCTTATGCCCATGGAAGATAATCTTACGGAAGGGAATGGTCTCGAGAAGAAAATGTTTGCATCTACCTATTTGTGACCCGTTCATGCCATAATGTCTTCCACATAATATGATTCATCTCATAATTGCCCAACCCATATTCTCAGACCTTCATCAACATCTTTTCTTTTATCCACATCCTCTAGGAATGATTGCATACCGTCAAGTTCCTTCTTGATTTCTTCGAAATTGCTACAGGCAGCTTGCGAAAGTGATGTTTCTTCAATTAGGAAGGCATTCAAATTTTGGAACAAAATGTTGACAGCAGCATCTGCCATTGATTCTGTGGAAGGCAGGCCAAGACAATCGACATCAGTAGCTGCAAAATTTTTGGTTTATAGTAAATGCATTTGTAATATGCCATGGCTTTCAAACCTCTGTTTGATTGCATGATTTCTAGTGTAAGGATAGGATGCCATTAAGATGGTGGTGTCACCTTTGTGAAAAAAGAAGCCTAGAATTGTAAAATCATACATAAACAAGACATGTTATTTAGTTCCCACATATGGTGTTCTGGTATTCCACTAACTTGAAAAATAGAAATTCATAATTAATAATATAGATAACATGGTTGTGAAAGTACACAATTTCACAAACAAATGGTAAAGTCTTTAATAAATAATAATTATTCTTGTCCATCCAACATTTTATAATTAATACATTTGAAAAATCACATTTAAGTAGAAAAATGAATTGTAAAATCTTTAATAATTAATATTTTCATCCACTGTGTTTATTGTATGTTTTGCAATACGGGTAAAAGAGAGTGTGAGTAATACCCAAAACTGTTTTAATTAAATTATTGGAGATCTAACAATAATTTTCCTAGTCACTCAATCAACAGTATAAAAAAAGTCATAATATTTAGATTAGGCACTCAAACACATTATTAATATAATCAAGCAGATGAGCTTACAAAGTTTCATTGATTTAATCCTGCTGAAACAAGGAGAAAATTGGGCCGAGTAACCTGTAGGTCTCAAAATCCTATAGGGTTTTTAGCCACTACCCCTTATGTCTAAAACAACAGGTTGATTCATGGGGAACAGCCCTTATTCATCCTTGCTTCCCCAAATTCCTCTTGCACCAAGCTATGCACTTCATTACCTAGCTATGTTTCCATTCAAAGAAGGCTTATGAAATTTTTGTCGAGGAAATGACTTCAAAAACGTCAAGGGTCGAGGCTAGTCTCTGCCTCGACCAGCAGTAGAGGTTTAGCCCCTATTTTCGAGCCCTAGGCTCATCTTCTCCCTAAATCCACTAATCCCATAACCAATCACCTCGAAAATCCCTTCTAAAATGCTGAAATTTAGAAAAAAAGGAAGAATGGGAAGGTAGAAAGCTTACCTACAACGAAATGGGGCGTTTCCCGCGTCGTCTTCCTTGTCTCCGGTAGGCGAAAGTATCTGCAGCAAAGGCCCAGCTCTCCTCTCTATCTATCTCCTCTTGTCCGACGGTGGCAGCGACAGCGATGAGCTGGGAAGAGGGAGGCGTATCCGAGGATGAGAACGAGAGGGGGAACGAAAGGGGCTGTTAGGGTTGCGTAGAAAAAGTTAAAAATCTCGTATCTTTGAAGGCGTGGCTATTACACCTTTTTCTATTAAAAGCTTTCGTAAAAATTATTTTAAGATATTTTTTGAAAGTGCTTCTGATATTATATATTTATTTGATTATAATATGATAAAAGTATTTTTATTATATAAATAACTAAAAAAGATAAAATAATTATATTTTAACTTCTTTATTAGTTATTTTCAAAAGAATTATGTAAATGACTAAATTTTAAAAAATAATTTTAAAAAAATATAAATATTTTTTATTTAATATTTATTTCAAAATGCTTGCTTAAAATCTTAGCAATATTTTTATAAATTTTAATTTAATATATAATTGATATTTTCATAAATAATTTTTATTTTACAAAGAATTTCAATGAAATCCCATTAGTTAAAGCAAATTTACTTATATCAAACTTATTTTTCAAATAAAGATACTTAATAATATTATTTAAATATTTTAAATATTAAAATTTTAATACATATTTTATGATAAAATAATTATATTTCATGAAAATTTTTATGAAATTTTAATATAATATGTAAATAAAAATTTTATAAAATTTTAGTTAAAAATAAATAGCCAAATATAAAAAAAAAATAATATTACCCATATTGTCCATATTAAAAATTATTTATCATGGTGAAAAATTAAAATAAAAAATAAATATAAAAATTAAAAATAATTTAAAAAATAATATTAATATAGATAAGTAAAAAAAATTATTGGTTTGAAAGTAATTGAAACTTTGATTGATGACAATATTTACATCGTATCTTAATATTTGAATATAATTTTTTAAAAGAAAGGAAGAGAAGTAATATTGTCTTAAAATTAATTAACGCAAAAAACTTATGGAGAAACAAAAATTTTCTATTTTTCCTAAAACACATTATTTTAGCTTTTGTGGCATAGCCTATAAAGGTACTCTGAGACTTTCAGCTAAACACTCTAATAGTCTAGTATTCTAGTGTGTTTCGATTTACTTCAGGTAAGCTGCATTATTCATGTAGAAATGGCACTCACCAATGGTTCAAGGCCGTTCATTAAGAGGTAGGCTGAAACCTGCAATCCCTTAATCCTTACCATGCAATCATTAACTAAAAGTGTTTAGTGTATCTAGCTGCACGGAGTCAACCAATAAGGAAAGTGGCGAGCTAGCAACCAGCCTCTTCAGTGCAAGGAAATTAGGGAATTTACAGGAATAAATATAATTTTTTATCAATAATTGTATTTTTACATAACTCCTAATTAGCCATTATTACAGTCACCAGCGGAATTGATGTACTTGCAATTTGCTTTTCGTAAATTTATAGGTGTATTTCCGCTTTTATCTGCAAATGCCTTTTTGAAATTCTACGCTATTTCATTGACTTTAACAAGCGCGTTACAAAGAACATGTATCTATCTTTGCATTGGGTTCTAAAATCTGATCAAACAACTTCAGAACAATCGTATCTTCATGCCAGATGGCAATAATCTTATTCATTACCTGCAGACTAAAAGTCAAACCAGGAAAAAAATTTACAAGCTTAAATTTCATCCTGAATATATCAGTGGCCTCTATATAGACTCTCAACAGAATTACTCTCTCTCTCTCTCTCTCTCTCTCTCTCTCTCTGAGCTATTGTTTTACCCACTTAGATAATTTCATTTGCTTTAATTTGATTGTAAGGCCTTCCTGGTATCTTTAATGTTGCAACAACGAGAAGGAGAATTGATGATTAAGACAAGCCCTCATGTCAGTCCTCTCAATTTAGTAACTAGCTAGCACTCCAATGTCTTAACAATGACTAATTCACACTAATTAAATACTTTTGGACACGAAGAGCATGACGAACCCGGAATACAAACACCATCGGATATGTGTAATTAAAGACTATTTCAAATCATGAACCGCATTTGGCTCCTTCAATGCCTCAACCCCCCATACATCATCTATATCAATGAAATATCATTTCATTGCCAAATACTCTATGAACTGTTTCTACAAGTTGCATGTATCTCATGCTATTCAAATCACTCCGAAGTTCAAATTCTTTTGCTCAGATTACTTCTGAAAGCTGACAAAGGAGAAGAGGATTTTTTTATTAATTCACCACCAAATACAATCGACAACTTCTCTTCTTAGAGCAAGAAGAAAGCTACAGAATAGAAAACTAACTGCAACCAAAAGTCCTAAAAATCCTCCTTTAACAAATCAGGAAAGAAAAATATGGAGGAAAATCAGATAACAAATACTTCATCCACAGACAAATTAGAAATTTTCGACAAAAAGGCTTTATGTTGCTTAGAGATTTTTTAATAAGACAAATATTTTGCAATAGATGTTTAGTACAAGATCTAACTCCCTTTCTAGTGGCCATAGGGAGATCCAAATCAGAAAAATCAAAGGGTTGTGAATATGAAAAAATATGATCAAGTCTGGATTTTACCTGAGAATCTAAGAGACCATAACTCGGATTCTGAGATTGATTAGTAGCTAGAGGAATAGACGAAGCAGTAGTATTCTTATGAGGCCTTCTCCTAGTATAAACGGAGCCTCGGAATTTCTCTGATTTTGTTGCAGTATTTCTCCCTCCGAGTTAGATACAACAATGTTTGGCATCTATTGACTAGTATTATCTTCATTCTCATTATTTTGTGCATTAATTTCTTATTTCTTTTTATCAGATTGGATTGGTGACAAAACTGTTTTGGTAGTGGTTTAAAAATCTGCCAAAAAATATCTTCACTTATGTCATTCTCCCCCTGAAGATGTTTTTGATGAAATAAGGGGTTTTTCAATGAAAGACACATCCATATTGATATGAGTTTTCTTTGTAACAAGATTAAAACACTTATACCCTTTCTTACTTAGGGCATATCTGATAAAAATGCAATTTTCAAATTTAGGATCTAGCTTTGATAAAAATATATGAGGAATATGAATAAAATATATGCATCCAAAAACCTTTAATGGAATATATGAGTAAGTTCTAAAATTTGGAGAACTTTCTTTCAAATTTTTTAGAGGCGTTGTAAAGTTTAAAACTCAAAAAGGCATTCAATTTATCAGATAAGATGTCGTTAAAACCAC
Source organism: Pouteria campechiana (assembly GCA_036873735.1). Taxonomy (NCBI): domain Eukaryota; kingdom Viridiplantae; phylum Streptophyta; class Magnoliopsida; order Ericales; family Sapotaceae; genus Pouteria; species Pouteria campechiana. Next base: position 39,604 of record JAYJMB010050306.1, read on the forward strand.
ATCTCCCCACAAATATTTTGGAACATTTATTGAAAACATGATATCCTTTGCCACTTTAAGCAAATGCTTATTTTTTTGTTTAGCTATCCCATTTTGTTGAGGAGTTTCACAACATGCAGATTGATGAATAACGCCTTTAGTTTTTTTTTTTAAATCCCCTAAACATTCATTCAAATACTCGGTTCCATTATCAGATCTAAAAACAAAATTTTTTGTTTTAAATTTAGTTTCTATTATATTGTAAAAATCCTTAAAGAGATTTGCAACTTTGGATATTTCTTGTTCATAAGATAGACCCAACATATTCTAGATTGATCATCAACAAATGTGACAAACCATCTTTTTCTCGACAGTAGTAATTTTTGAAGGTCCCCAAACATTATTATGAATTAAATAAAATAGTTTTGAAGGACAATAGCGTTTTGAAATAAGCTTCACTCAAGGACTTCTTGACAAATGACAAATTTCACATTGAAGTAAAGAACAATCCAAGCCTTTAAACAAAGAGGGAAATAAATATTTCACATAAGAAAAGCTAAGATGACCTAGCCTAACATGTCATTGCATCATTTGTTCTAAAACAGAGTTTGAACTCATACTGCTTTAAGCTTGAACCTCTTCATTACTGAATAAAGCCTCATCAAAATAGTGAAGTCCATCCATCTCTCTAGCTCTCCCAATTGTTATCACCGAGTTTTGATCCTGAAAAATACAATGAGAGTCAAGAAAGATGACGCGATAGTTAGAATCTTTGGAGAATTTGTTGACAGATAGGAGATTACATGCAAGTTTAGATACATGGAGTACAAATCGAAGATCTATACCCTCCGAGAGTTTAATAACGATTTTTCCAACAATATAAGAGAACCTTCCATCAGCAATTCAAATTTTTTCATGACCAAAACAAGGAGTATATGAACGAAATAAATGAAATAAACTCTTCATATGATTATAAGCTACTGAATCAATCATCCAAGGAAAGGAATTAAAGGCTGTAGAAAAAGCAGCAAAATTTCTACCTGTATGAGCCATAGAGCAATCAAGAGTACCATTATTCAGATTGGACTTTAGAAGCTTCAAGAGTTGATCGATCTGCTCTTTGCTAAACAGAGTTGACTGCTGGTCGGCAGCATTGGCAGTGGCTAGCTACCTCTTGTACTTTGGCGTCCAATATGTTGGCTTTTCATGAATCTTCTAACAAGTATCTCTAGTGTGGCATGGTTTATTGCAATGATCACACCACATTCAAGGCTTCTCGTCATTCTTCTATAAATTTGGACCATTCTACCCACCAGCATGAGCCTCGACAGTAATCAACGCCAATCCTTCTGTTGTGTTATTCGAGCCACTTTTTTTTTCCAATCATAACAGTCCATCGGCTTTCTTCATGGTGCATTTTAGAGAAGACTTCATTGATGGAAGGTAGAGGATTCTGTCCAGGGATTCTTCCTCTAACTTCATCAAATTCTACATTCAGGTCAGTAAGAAATTTGAAAACGTTGTTTGCATCAACAATTACTCAATACCGACTCACATCATCAGGGAACTTTCATTCTTGATCATTAAAGATATCCAAGTCTTGCCATATATGCTTCAAAGAGTTAAAATACTTAATGACAGGATCATTACCTTGACGAATAACACCAAGCTATAAGAAGAGTTCATACACTTAAGACTGGTTACCCAAATCAGAATACATTTTAGTAACATTATCCCAAAGCTTTTTGGCATAGAAGGTTTCAGAAGAACCAAAAGGCAAGAACGCAATCGCTTTAAAAGCAGAATTAGACAATGAAGACTCTCAAGAAAATGCATCCTCTAGTGGAGAGGATGATGAATACATTGCTATGATAACAAGAAGATTTGGAACAATGCTTAGAAAGAAGAAGGTTGGAAGTAACTCCAACAATTTCAAAAACAAGGAAAAGAAGAAGTAGGTTCCTATTTGCTACGTGCAAATGTAGTATAACTACCCTAATCCTAACAAAAGACTAGGAGACTCAAAGAAAAAGTACAATTTATACTTTGATATAAAGAAATCCTCCAACAATAAAAACAGAAGCAACAAAAAATTTGAGAAGAAAAAGAAGGCTATGACTGCTTGGGAGATACTTGAAAACATAATGAATGAGAGTTTGAATGAAGCTAAGGAAGAACATGAAACATAAATCAACACACTCACTCTAAGAAGGAAATATCAAGAGGAGCACTACACAGACATCAGCTTTATGGCAATCTATGAAAATGAAATAACCTCTGAAATTGATCCCTCTAACCTTGAAGAAATGCTAAATGAACTGTATGTAGAATTCAAGGCTTTTAAAATAAAATATTCTGAAAATAAAAAGAAGCTAAATAAATCAAAAGAAGAATGCTCCAAATTACTTTGAGAAAACTCCAAGCTCAAGCTGGATCAAAATATCCTTATAGAGCTTGAGAAAGTCAATGCTGAAAATAATGCTTTGAAGAAAACCTTGACAACCACTTTATTGAAACTAAACAAGAAAAGAAAGGTAAAAATGAAAAAGAAGAAACAAACCACTAGAAGAAAATGTGGACCCATACAGAACCAAATTTGGGTTCCTAAAGTAGCTGCAAATACTATAAATGCAACAAATATTTCAAACGAAAAACTAGTGACACCTAAAAAGCAATGAATATTAAAATTTTTTGTCACTAACGCACCCAGACCCATTCCCAAATTGGTACCAAGACTCAAAATATAATTATGTCATTATAGGTGTACTTGAGAACTACAAAAGTAATTCATGATACAGTAATAGTGGTTGCTCAATGTACATGATAGGGGAAAAGAAGCTATTTATAAAGCTAAAAGCTAAGAATGGAGAAATAATAACCTTTTCTGGACAGTGGCAAAGGTAGAGTGGTAGATTGGTAACGTTGACCAACCACAATTTATTACAATTTTAAAAATTTTATTAGTAAAGAGGATTAAAATATAACCCACTAAGTGTGAGTTAATTTTATGACAACAATTACAAAGTTATGTTTGAATCCAACGTTGTAAGATAGAAAAATTTTCTACCCGGCTTCTTGTGGTAGTGGTTAGATCAAGTTTAATTGGATTGATATGTACGCATTTGCTGCCATATATAATTCTGATTGGACAATTTTAATCTATTTCAGGATGAAAGAATTGAATGGTCTAAAAGACTTACTGTGTCAGGAATCATAAGGGAACAAATACAATACGGATTTGGATGTTAACATTAGCAGCATAATTAATGAACTGCAACAAATTATTGAAGGAAGCAGGTAATCAAATCTTCTTCCTTATTACCTCTCTAACTTTTATGTTTCTATTCAATAGTAATAAAATTACGTTTCTAATTGCCTGAAACTCTAATTATATCATTCTTCCATTTCAGCTTGGAATCTCCATCTGACGGAAGCATTGCAGCCAACATACCAATTCAAGATATGGCATGGTAAATATTCTTTGCACTTTCAACTTTTTCCATGACTAACTTTATTTTTTTCAAAGTATTTAAATTAAAATTTGAGCTTACTATCTTTTCTCAACCGCCTAATCTTTTATGTCTCTTTTTCTTTCTTTTTCACCAAGGATCAGGCATCCAAAATTAGGACAGAAAGTGACTATTGGAAAGCCAACAACGATATTGAATGGTATTCCATTTCTCCAACTACGGACGTTGGATCAAGTCAGGAAGCCATTCATGGAACTTACTTCGAAAAGTGCAAATGCAAGATGATAAAAAGAAGACGTAGGAAGATGCTTCCAACCCTGAATTTTGCATTCTTGATAGACAATGAAGTATTTTCTGTGGGAGATAAAGCTTCGGACATGAACAAGAGGTTAAAACGAGTTTCAAAACAAGGTTGGATTACAAGGAATCCAATGTGGTTGCTGTTCCAAAGTTTACAACATCTCTATGTTGGGGGCTCATGTAGGCAGCGGCAATCAAAGGCCGGCTGCAAATATATTCTTGGATGATGGGCGTTGTTTGATGGATCTTCAAGTGCGGATGCTTCAGAATGAACAGGTCAGCAACAGCTTCCACCAACAAGATTCATTTGTAGGAAGCACTACAAGAAAACTCATTTTAAGCAACCAAATTTAACAACAAAAAATAATTTCCTTACTACAAATTTATCATAGACAAGGAATTCAATTTTGCTGCAAAACATTAAATTTTTTGCAACTAATCTAGTATTTTGTTACAAAAAATTATTGCTATAAACTTTTAACAACTAAATAAAATTTTGTTGTAAATAATGGTTGCTAAAAATTAGATGAATACACTTTATTCAACTAAATTTTATTGAAAAAGTTTAATTTCTGATGCAACTAAAATTTATGTTGGATAAAGTCTAAAAATATAGTTTTTGTAATAATTTTTTATGAGGTTATTATCTTTTATAGATTTAAGCAGTCTAAATTTTGTTGTATAAAATTATATGGTACCTTAAAATATAATATAAAATTATTATTTACTCATAACTTAAAGAAATAACATATTTTTTAGACTATAGATATTATTACATTATTTTCTATTTTCTTAATTTTTAAAATATTTTTAAATTATAATTACTTGTCATGATAATTTATTATCTAGGATTGTATTTTTAGATACCATAATTAGCAATAAAAATAATTTTATTGCTTAAAATATATCATTAGCAGCCCCATTCAATTTTTTGCCATGAAAGTAATATTTTCTTACTAAAATCATTTACTTTTGCAAGGAAAGTAATATTTCCTTACTAAAACCTTTTTTTTTTTGAAAGGAAAGTAATATTTCCCTAACCTAAGCATTAAGAGTAAAATTTTTTGTCATTCTAGTCAAGTCGTCGCCCAACCCCTTCTACCGCCCAAATCATTGCTCGACGCACAACTCCTCTTAACTCGGGAAATCATGAACATGTGGGAAAACACTTCTGAAGGCGCTAGCCTCCTCAAATTCCTAAATCTCTCCATTTCTACATAGTCACCCCTACATTCCCAAGTGTCTCTAGTCTTGCTTTCCAAAGCCCCAATATCCATCTACACAATCCTCCCCAACCATGTCTAGGTAGTAGAATGGATTTATGAGGCCGATCAGTGATTTGCATTGGGCTTGGATTCATTGAAGAGGATGCGAATGGTGTTCCAATTGGATATAAGAAGGGCGAATATTGCTTAGGTAGGGCTTGAAATGCCATTGCATAAGCTCTGTTGGAGTGTTGACTTCGTTTTTTATTTCCTCTTCCAGTGCATTTTTCTTTATAGATTTTGAAATTCTTGTCCTCTTTGTTGAGCTTATCTAGCTTTATTTTGATGATGAACATTCTTAACCAATCATGTTTTGATGATGAGCAAAGACATGAGTGGAATATTAAGGTACTAACAATTTATTCTCAAGTATTTGCAGAAATATTTTCAAGTTGATCTATGAGAATAACCTTCATAATGCTTGAATAAGTTATTTTAGACAGCTTTAAGAAAGAAGAAACTAAGTAAATGCTCAAGACAACCATGTATATAAATCAAAAATACTCAGAAGTATACTTGGTTGAATTAAACCAAGTCTCAGAATTTTTAAAAGCATATTGGAATTAGTAGAGTACTTTGGAGATAGAAATCAAGCACCTTTGAGTTAATAAAGCACTTCAGAGAAGCTTTTCAGATTTAATGAAGCAATTCAAAGTTAGTCTTCGGATAACACATTCGTCGAAGTCAAAAGTTGTGCACATCGAAGTCATAGAGAAACATTTCGGAGTCATTAAGAATACTTTGAAGTCACTAAGAGCACTTCGAAGTAAAGTGAAGCACTTCGGAGACAAGTTTATATGACAAGCATTATATAGCCTTAGAGTTGTTAGATTATTATCTATGATTTTGATGATAACCAAACTTATATCAAGATAAAATAATGTGTGTGCTTAAATCTTTAGTTATGATTTGATAAACGACTGCTTAATTATACCAGCATACATCTTTTACTTTATAGTATCCTTATTAATAAGATTTTAATGATAACAAAACTTATATCAAGATAAAACAATGCGTGTGCATAAATCTTTAATTATGATTTGATAAACGAATGCTTAATTATGCAAGCATACATCTTTTACTTTATGGTGCCCTTATTAATCATTTATCAATACGTTAATTTGTTGAATCATACTTAGCATTATATTTACTTAAATTTAGATGCATATTATCCTTGCTCTACAAATTGATAAAAATTACATAAGGATAAAATACATTCTGATAATGTATCTAAAAGCTATCAACGTAGCAAATGCAGAAAACTTCTAATTGCAGGATCATAATCATCTGCAACCAACTACCGCAACTATCTGATACGTTCCAAAGGGATTAAACTGCTGAAAATCATGGAAGAAGAAGAAGAAATCAAGGCTTCAAAGATGTATTACAACGAGCTTGCTTTGTTTATAAAATCCAAAAAGAAAACTTACATAGACAAATGCAAATGACAGAAGCAGTTAAAGATGAAGTCGTGGTCAGGGAGGATAAAGTTGTTTGAGAAACTCGAACGATATATACTAATCAAACAAAATTGTCTAAGATAAAGTAAGAAGAAGTAATTCCATCAAGCTCTCAGATAAATAAAGAAAGAAGGAACGGCCGCCCAGACAATCAAGTATAGAGGGAAGAAAACTTTGTCTGACCAACAAAGTTAGAAGAATGGATTCATTTGATGATAAAAAGGCAAGATGAATAGACAAAGAAGTGCAACTTTAGCTAAACCAAGATAGACAAATCGAGAATGAAGAAATCAAGAAGTTGCATGAGGAACAAATGAGGAACTCAACTTCGTTTGTAGGATTAAATCTGTCTATTACTTACTATAAATAAAGTGATAGACAAAGTGGAAGACAAAGTAAAAGCTGCACAGTGAAGATAGACGAAGTTACATAGACAAAATAGTTGCTTGGACAAATAAACTATAACAGATAAAGGCACATTTTTCTGCAATTTACTACAAATAAACCTATAGACAAAGTGCAAAGTAATTTGTTAAGACAAAGTAAAGTAGAGTTCATCTATCACTTACATAAGATGAATATTATACTTCATTTGTTTGTGCAGACAAAGAAGAGTTTTCTGTTGACCAGTTCAACTTCATCCGTGCCACCTAGAGTTCTTCTGTTATTTACAATAGACAAATCACTCTTACGAAGGATCGAATGATGGACAATCTAATGGAAGAATTCATCGACAACTTATGATAGACAAATGTAGATAGAGAGAGGCCATGAATTGTCAAAGGAAAAATAATTTATGTAACTAGCATCTAAATGACATTTGCATTCATACTTTAATTATGCAGAATTATATTTAGTCACCATTTTAGGCAATAGAAGTGCTGTAAGTTTTCAAGCCGTATCAAGTCAAAATGAGAAAAGATATTTCAACAATAGCTTATCTTTCTCTATGTAAAAGAATAAAGATACAACAACTTGATACAAATCAGAAAGGCATGGATTCTAATGGCAAAAATCTCAATGGTCTTCTTCATTCATGTTTGCATTCAACGGAACCCATCTTTTCTAATGGTCAAAATTTTTAAAAAAGCTATTTAAGGAGAAAAGGTGGAACAATTCAAGGTGATGAAGGAATACTTTTCAAATGAGCTAAACCTTACACAAATCCTTTCACCCCTGGCCATAAGCTTAACCTTTGGTTATCTTTAATGAGTTTAACGTTCAGATCATTATGGCCATTATCTCTACATTCTGGAAAGAACTTTTTGTATTACATGGAGCTGCTAAAGGATCACATCTTTCCTTATGCTTCATTGTAACACTTTGTAAAAGCATATGAGGTTTTTGTTAATATGAAAACAAGAAAGTTGTTGGTGATCTCTAGAAAACCATCAAGTTTAATGGTGATCTTAGAAACCAGTAAGTTTCCTAGTGAGCTCATGAAAACTAGAAGAGTGCTAGGGGCACTATGTTTATGCCCCTTAGAGCTAGAATCCATAAGAGTTTTGGGAATACTATTTATGTCCCCTAGAGTTGGAATTTAGAAGAGTACTGGAAGCACTTTCGTATTTTCATTATATGGGGTATAGTGGAACCAAATGCACAATGAGTGTGTGCTTTTGGAAGAGTGGGTGTAGGGATGGGGTTCCTGAACCACTATAAAAATCACATTGTTCGTATGTGTGTGTTTGTTTATTTGCTTTATTCTTCATACACTTTACAATTTTATTATTTATCTTATAATGCACCACACACAATCACGAAAAGAGGAAAATGTTTCAACAAAGGTTAAGTAATAAATTTTAGATACCCAATTCATCCCTCCTCTCTTGGGTTAAGCCATACTACAAGAGTCACAGGATAAGTAGTTCAAAGTCAGAGAAGCACTTCAGAGTTAGCCTTTGAATAGCACTATACAACACTCGATGCATTTGACACAAATCGTCTCTATTGTGCCACTTTGGAGGAACCAAAATTTAACTTTGGAGCATCCGAAGATGCTGTATTATGCCAAATGTACGAAAATCTGTCATAATCCAATATCAGAGGATCCGATAAAAGTCAGAGACTCCAAAACCATGACAATGGCTCAACAGTTAGGAATTTAAACATTTTCTTGCATTTAATGAGACTCATCTACCATAGCAGTAGTCGTTAAAAACATCAATATAAAAAGAATTAAGTAAGAATGTAGAAGTAAGAAGATCATTTTGAAAAAAAGAAAGAGCGAGCATTTACTCAGATTTTAAGTTTTCTTCCATAAGATCAACTTTACTATACCTCACTCCAACAAGCATTCAAAGTCACTCATTCAGCCACTCTTGAAGATTGATTCTTATTGTTTACTGTCATATTTATTATGTTTACTATTTCTGAACATCGTACAAAACTAGCCTATTAGAGATATCAATATTTGTACACAGTTATTTCCTTTTGCACACTTCTGCAAGCCAAGGGCCTACATTTGGGTACTATAAGTAAGTAGGAAACTTGCTAAGGGATTGTAAAAGTTAGTTGGTGAGTTTGGAAACCAACAAGTATATTTGTTTGATCAGAAGAGTGTTGATCAAAGAAAATGTTAATAGAACCTAAGTTTAGCAGAAAAAGGTTAACTCAGAGAAGTGGAGTAGAAACCCAAGTGAAAGGCCGAATCACTATAAAAACATCTATCTAAGTGCATTATGTTATCTTTTTCTTATCCATCTTCGCACTATAGTTCTTATGGCCAAAAGTTTTAAAGACTCAATTCACCCCCCCCCCTCTTGAGTCGCTATCCGAACGAAACCAAAAATTAGTATCATAGCAGACTTCACCTATTATTCCTTATAATCTGATTTGATTTATATACCTTGTGAAGAGATCCCAATGGCCAATTATTTCCACAACACTTCTACTGATGGTCAATCCACTTCCAGACCTCCCTTATTTAATGGTACAAATTATGAATATTGGACGATGAGAATGAAAAATTTCTTGATTGCCTCAAACTATCAGCTATGGAAAACCATTTAGGATAGAATGATTATTCTAAACACTGAAGATAAATACACTGCTGAGGACATTCAAGTAGCTAAAAGATATGCCAAGGCAAAGAATAGTCTTTACTGTGCCCTTATATTCTCTGAGTTTGTCAAGATATCCTCTTGTGATACAATAAAAGAAATCTAGGACAAACTGGAGGTTGCACACAAAGGCACAAAATAAAAACAAGTAAGAGAAACTAAAATAAATCTTCTTATGCAAGAATACAAAGCTTTCAACATGAAGAAGACAGATTCAATCTCAAACATGTTCGAAAGATTTCAAAAGATAACAAACGGGCTAAAAAATTTAGGAAAAAAGTATGCAGAGCTCAAAATGGTAAAAAAAAATTCTAAGATCCCTATCAAAGTAATGGATTCCCAAAGTGACAATAATCTAGGAAGTAAAGAATCTGAATATAATGAGCCTAGAAGAATTCATGGGTTCTCTTATGATTCATGAGATATTAATGAAACAGAAAAATATAAAAGAACCTAAGTACAAGAAAATAATTGCTTTTAAAGATGAGTCAGAGAATGATGAATCCCAAACTGAGGCATTCACAAGTGGAGATGAAGATGAGGAGATGACAATGATTACAAGAAGTTTCAAATCCATGCTAAAGAAGAAAAAAATTTAGAAATAGTTCAAGAAATAACTTTGGAAGAAAAGATAAAGAAAGAAACACCCACGTGTTAAAATTATGGGAAACCTGGGCATATAAAATTTTACTATCTAGAACTAGACAAGAGACAAAATGATCAGCAAAAGAAGAGGTACAATCATACTTTGACAAAAAGAACAATGACAACAACAATAACAATAATAACAGAACAAACAAAAAATTCTAGAAGAAAAAGATGGCTATAGCAGCATGGGAGATGCTAGAAAACATAATAAATGAAAGTAAGAGTGAAGAGGAAGAAGAACATGAAGCTCAAATCAACCAACTTTCTCCAACCAGAAGTGATCAAGATGAATTCCAAACGGGAATCAGCTTCACAGCAATCCATGAAGAGTAAGTAACTTTTGATTCTGAAATTCCAAATCATGAAGAAACATTAGAAGAATTATATTTAGATTTCACGATTTTAAAACAAAAGTATAAAGAGATTAAAAAGTAGCTTAAGAGAATTATAAATGAATGCTCCAAAATAAATGAAAAAAATTCCAAGCTCAAGAGTAACCAAAACACAATAGCATATGTGAGAAAGTCAAAGCTGAGAATAATGCCCTGAAAAAGACATTGACTTCCACCTTGTTAAGAATGAAACCTAAGAAAAGAGGTAGACAATAACAATAAAGGAAACAAAATGATATCTCTAGAAGAAAATCTGGGCACAAACAGACCATGCTTTGGGTTCCCAAGATAGCTGTTAATGTAATAAATGCAACCCAATTTTCTTTAATTAAAATAGTAACACCCAAGAAACAATGGGTACCAAAAGTTTTTGCAACCAACTCACTTAGACCCATTTCCAAATGGGTACCAAAAGTTAAGACTTAATCTTTTCCATAAGGTTTGCTTGGTAGTCACAAAATGTAGCACATGGTATATCGATAATGGTTGCTCAAGGCACATGACAGGGAATATGGAGGTGTTCATAGAGATGAAAATGAAATTTGGTAGAGTAGTAACCTTTGGTGATAATGGTAAAGGTAGAGTGGTTAATATTATTAAGGTCAACCAATCACCATCTACTATAATTTTAGATGTACTTCTAGTGGAAGGATTGAAACACAATCTTCTAAGTATAAGTTAGTTCTGTGATAAAGGCTATAAGGTTGTGTTTGAATCTCAATTCTACTATATATTAGATAAATCTCAATTAGTTATAGTAGCTAGGAGAAGATATGCAAATATATATTTGGTTAGTCTTTCTAATATTCAAGCTAAATGTCTTGTCGTGAATGACAATGAACTCATGTTGTGGCACAAAAAGCTAGGACATGTCAACAAAAATCTGATTGAAAGATATAATAAAGATCTTGTTGTTAGCTTATCAAAACTGAAATTTGACAATCATTTGTGTGATACTTGCATAAAAGGTAAGCAAGTAAAATAATCTTTTAAGTTAAACAAAGAAGTATACATAACTAAACCTCTTCAGTTACTACATATGAATCTAGTTGGACCAATAAGAACTAGAAGTCTTAGAGGGAAACATTATGCATATGTCATCATTGATGATTATAATAAATGTTTTAGCATCTAAAGATGAAGCATTTTTATTCTTTAAAGTATTTACCAAACATTTACAGAATGAACAAAGTTCTTATATTTTTGCCATAAGAAGTGATCACGGTGGAGAGTTTGAGAACCATAGATTCACAAAATTTTGTGAAAATAATGAAATTCTTCAAACTTTCTCTATATCAATAACAACCTAGCAAAATGGAATAGCAGAGAGAAAAAAAATAAATGATTGCAAGAGATGGCAAGGACAATTTTGAGTGAATACAGTTTGCCACAAAATTTTTGGGCTGAAGCAATGAACATTGCATGTTATGTTATTAACAGAATCCTTGCTAGACCCATACTTAACAAAACTCTATTTGAATTGTACAATAGCAAGAAGTTAAGTATTTCTTATTTCCATACTTTTGGTTGTAAATGCTTTATTCTTAACAATGACAAGGAAAACCTTGGAAAATTTGATAGCAAATCTGATTAAGGAATATTTCTGGGTTATTCCATGTTAGTCTCTAACTGGATGGTAGCTTAAGAGGAGGGGTGAATTGAGCTTTTAAAAATTTTGGTCAATAACTTAAGAGATGTGATTAAAATAAAAGAAAGAATAGCTCACAGCACATACACACAATATTTTTATTGTGGTTTGACCCTTTCTAGGTTCCTGCTCTACTTCTCTGAGTTAGTTTCCTTTACTAAACTTAAGTTCCACTAAAACACTTATTGGTTTTAGAAGTTCGCCAATAACTTACTGGTTTTCCAAGCTCACTAGAAACTTTTATACGTTATTTTCAAGCTCACCAACTAACTTATTCACGTTGGTTTCCAAGCTTACCAACTAACTTATACACGTTGGTTTCCAAGCTTACTAACTGACTTGTTGGCTTTTCAAAGCAAACCAGAAACTTTTATAAATTGTTAGTTTCACAGAGCTTACTAACTAACTCACTTGTTTTTCCAAAATGGAATGTATAGAATAACGCCTCTTACTAAGCCAGACACGTATGAAAATTAAGACTGAATTAAATGAATAAAGTATGTAATGAGATCAAATTCAAACTCCTTTTGAAATTAACATAGATCTAGTATTGAAGGCTTTGAATACTTTGACAGTGTTGTAGTAGCCGGAGTTGAATAATGGAAGATCATGAATGCTGTTCTTGAATTAGAAGATTTTTGTGTATGTTCAAATATTTTAAGTGTTGCCTTAATCATTTTTATATAGGCTTTGAAAAGATTTAGCCATTGCAATCTTTGATATTATTTTTAAATTAGTTAGGCAGAGTTAATAAATACTTTTGCATTCTGTTGGGGTTCATAAATTTTGAGTTAAGTATCTAGAACTTTTTTCATTTGATTCATAGCTTAACAAAACTTCTGAAGTGGTTCTTCAAAATTTATATCATAAGTAATTTTCTTGGCAATATCCTCTTTAGATTTTCAGTGCATTGATTTATCCTTCAATGGTCATATTCTAAGCTTTTGAAGAACTTTTGAGTATCTTCTGATATACCTATGAAACTTAGATTTTACTTTAGTTATTCTTCTTTGACTCATGCCTTCTTGAAAAAGCCTTTGAGAATGCTTCTGAATTTCTTCTAAGTTGCTTTTGTGTAGTGTGTCAACATTCTAAGTTGCTTCTGTGATGCTAAAATTTCTTCTGGTATATTTCTATGTGCCTTAATATTTCTTCTGAGGTACTTCTGAATATTGAATGATACTTTTGAGGGTCAATTTTTCTTTTGACATTTTTTTGTCTTGTTTTTGAAGATCTTTTGGGAAGATTCCAACTTGAGTTTTTACTTATAGATTAGTTATGTATGCCTTAGTATTGCTTTTGTTTGTTCTTTTGAAGAAATTTTGAGTGCAGAAAGTTTATTTGCTTAGCTTCTGACATACTTCTGTAGTTCTGAGAAAACTTCTGTTTGTCTTCTGATGTGCAATAATGCTTCGTCCTAATTTTGAGGAGATTCTAATCTACTTCTGACATGGTTTTGAGATGCATTTGATAACTTCTAAGTGCTTCTAAGTTTCATATTTTGTTTTTGATGTGGTTTTGAAGTAATTCCGAGGAAGTTTTGATTTGATTCTTGATTTCTTCTTAACTTCTAACTTTTATTCCAAGTCTCTGAACAGATTCTAATTTACTTCTTAGTGATTTTTGAATGACCTTTTATTTTAGTATTCCTTTTGAATATCTTTCTTTGAAGGTTTAATATAATAATTTTATAATTAACACCTTTTATTACTAGCAGTTACTTTCCTTAATCTATTTTGATATTTAATGTTGCATTATTTGGAAAGTAATATGTTAGTACCTTAATTCTTTACTCATTTATTTATTCATCATCAAAAGTAAGTTATTTAATCTCATTCATCATCAAAATTAATTTTAGTAAAGGGGTTAGACTTAACATTCTCCACTTTTTAATGATGACAAAACATTTGAGTGATAAACCTTTAAAAAATTTTTAGAATATGCAATGTATGCAATTTGCTTCTATTTGCTTAGTCAGGCTTCCCCTGCATGGGTAAGCTCCCCTTGAATTATGTACTCTAAATGTACTTAGTTATTTTCTATCTCTCATTTTTCTCAATTTTCTTTTCTCTTATTTCTCTCCTCCTTTTTGTTATAATAAAAAAAATGAAGTGAAAGGGAATAAGAAAGAGATTGCATTAAAATGACAAAATATATATATATATATATATACATACATACATCAGAGTGATAATTAAAGTACATAGCAAGAATAATTGAGATACATGAGAAGAAAATAAGATAGATCATGGTAAATTGAGATACATCAGAGAAAGCATAGCACAAAGAAGTAACATCACATGAAAAAATGAATGTAGCTAAAAAAGGGAGATGTGAGTTAAATATAACAGGAAGTTAGGTTCTTAGTTTTCTAGTGTAGGTTAGAGGAAAGAAGTGGGAGTCTTCAGAAGAAGGAGGAATTATGATTATGAAGGTAGGTATTTGAGTGGTTTGTTTGGAAGATGCTCTAGGTTTAGATGTAATCTTTTTAATTCTGGGAGGGGGGACAAAAGTGGGATTTTTGGGAGTTGTAGTTAGTGGTTCTTGGGTTAACAAGGGGCTTGCATAAGTTGAAATATAAATGATATTAATATGGTATTTAAAGGTGGGATCTAGGAGTTCAGGAAAAAGAGGAGGTTGCTTCTTAAGAATGGTTTCAGTGTTGGCATTCATTCTAGCCATGTATTCTTCATAATATAGAGTACATCAAGGAGGAGAAGCCTTTTTGTGAACTTTTGGAGGTGGAATTCTTTTCTCTTGGGTACGGTTTGAACCATTGGTTTTATGGGGATAGAAAGTGATTTTCTGGATGTTTTTTTTTTGTAGCTATTTTTGGAGAGGGTGAGGTTTTTGGTTTAGGCGAGGGATCTGGTTTTGAATAACTCACCCATATTTTGTGAAGAAGTGATGAATCAACAAGCTTTGGATAAGGAAAAGGAAGATTGTCAATAATAGCCTGCAGTTTAGCTTCTGAGTAGAATGAAAGCTCTTTCTTAGTTATGAAAATGATATTGAGAGGTCCTGATGGAGATGAAAATGTTATTCTAGGAGCCTTTGATGCTACAAGCATTTGAAAACGTTTTTCAATATATGCATCTTGGATATATTCTAATTGAGGGATGTTGATTTTATGGGCTATAGGTGTGAGAGAAGCATCGAGGATTAGTTGAATTTTGGAAAGAGCAATCTGATCAATGATTTGTGAAAATGGAAGTGCTGAAGGATGGATGATGAGGTTGTATAATAGAAACATTCTAGAGATGGCAGAGTTGATATCTGATTGAACTTTGAATTCAGAATATGTGAGTTTGATTGGATGAAAAATACGAAGAAGTATATCATAATTTTCATCCATTGGCTTTGGAGGAGGTGGTGGAGGAGTTGGAGTTATCTTCTATAGATGTCATGGAAGTTCATCAATTTGAGTTGGAATAATTTTTCCTAAATGAATGAGATCATAATAAGACCAATCTAAATAGATTGATGGTCCTGCGGGAATAAAATAAAATCCAAGAAGTGGTCTGGTGGGATACTTTCCATATCTAACAATAGATCTACAACAATTACAAAGATAACCTTCTAGTAGATTGGGCAATGGTTCAATGGGTATGAATTTTGGGAAGACTAAAGAGGGTTGTGTTTGTGTAGCAATTTGAATAATAGCTTCAGATTGTTTAACTTGAGGCTAGACAACTTCTGGAGTTGGAGTGAATGCATGTGAAATGGAAGATGATGAATGTGTAGGGAAATGAACGGGTGAAGGAGATTTGTGATGTTGTTAATGAGAGAATGGGTAGGATAATGAATGTTGGATTTGAGGTTGGATTTTGACAATCTTAATTTGAGCACTCAGCGTATTTAGCTTGTGAGCCAGTGATTCCCAACTTGAATTTATCTTTAGGTTGAGATTTAAGTTTTGGGTTTCAAGGTTGGTTAACTTTGTGAGGATGGGTAGTAGGTGGGCTGAAAGAATGGTGTCAAAGTTTTGTGGAATTAAGTAAGTGGGTTGTTGAGGTTGAGGAATGGAAGACTTTTGTTGAGCTTGGGTAGATTGGAGGGTATTGCTGTTATACTTTCCTCTTTATCCTCTTATTCTCTCTTCTTCATTTCTTCCCGTGCCTTTTTCTCTTATGTTTGTTGCTTCTTCTATAGTCTCTTGCCTATCTCTTCTCTCTTCTTTAGTTCTTGCTCTCTTTATTTGTTCTTCTTTTCTTGGCTTTTGATAAATCAAGCCTTATGGAGTTGATTTGAAGCCTATTCTCTTCAAAGTATCTCTATTTATTGTTTCTCTTGCCATGAACTCTTCTCCATCTTCTTTGGAAAGATCAATGTTGGCTATCCTCAGAAATTTGCTCATTATTATCCCATAAGGAAGATAATATTTGGTAGATGTCTTGATCAAGTATAATTGATCAATAATGATTTGAGCAAGGTCTACTCTCCTCCTGTGCTTCATAGCCTATAAAATTTTGGCTTCTGATACATGCATAACATGCATGCTCAACATGACATTTTGACTCATTTTTTGTATTATAATTATAGAGTTTTAATCAACTTTCTAAGTGAACTTCACCACTGTGATTGTAGGATTGAAAGATTTGAAAAGAAAAAAGAAAGGCACATGTTTACAAAGTTTGATGAAGGACATGGGAATGGAGAAATGTGTGGGCGCCTCTGCGCCTAGAATGTCCCACGCATGCAGCAATGTGAGCACCTATGTACCCAGATGGGCACCCATGCACCCAGTTAGCCACTTGTAACCCAACGTTTGGATAGGGATTTGGGCACCTCTGTGCCTAAATGGGCACCCCTGCGCCCACTCACTCCATGGTGGCTTCTTTGGCAAGCTTCCTAAATGCTAATGTTCTCATATAAATACATTGCAAGTACGTGGGAGAGGGATTTTCTCTTTCATTTTGGGAGGAGAGCTTTTCATCAAGCCTTTCTTAGGGGTAAATTAGAAGTTTATTGGAGGTCTTCTCCTCTTGAAGAAGAAGAAAGTGTAGGAATCAAGAGAGTTGTCAAGATAAAAAGGAAAGGATTTATGGATTATTTATTTTCTCTCTTTCCTTCCTAATCACACAAATGCTACATTTGAGGATGTTTGAGTTTATAATATCTATGAACATGTGTGGCTAAACCCTTCACACTAGAGGGGAGATGAATGTTACAATGACATTGTGGTTGTAATGACTTTCTATTATTTATTTGATACCAACTTGTGTCTATTCTTTGTATTTTACATTTAATGCTTTCATTAGACTATCATCCATTGAATGAGCATGCCCTTGAAGTCCACTCGGGAGAGGCGATTTCAAGAGGGATCTAGGCACAGAGACATGGATTTATGGATGACTTGGGAGAGCACTCATAATCTATGAGACCATAATGTATGGATTCAGAGTTTAATGCATCTAGTTTTGATAAATCTAAAGTAGGGATATTAGGATTGTCATTCTTAGATAGAAGTTAGTCTTTCACTCGGGAGAGGGGATTGAAAACCTTTAATACATGGTCTATAAACTAAGTGGGTGTTCAATGATAGATGTAAGTGAGAACAAACATAAATGTTCAGTAAGTGAAGTCAACCTTCTAGTAGCTATTCCCATTAAATTATCTTCCTGCATTTATCACATAAAGATAGGAAAGACCTCCTTCTAACTCAATAGTAATTAATGCCATACCTTTTAATTTCCAAGCACCAGATAAAGTTGGGATTGTTTATTGCATTAGCTAGTAGTTAATTAGGATTCCTTAATCCCTGAGGACATGACACTCACTTGCTGCAATACTACAAAACTTGATATCATGTACTTGCGGTATGAATTCCTTAGCAAACAGCTTCCTTCTCAAAAAATTGATCTACAACTCCTGAATTTGGGTATATGTTGTTGAAGATTAGCATATGAGCAAGCTTAAAATCTAAATTCAGATGGCTGACATGTAAGTAATTTACATTCTCTTTAATTTCTACTCCAGCCAAATCTGAAAATAGCCTAGTTCTATCAGATGGCCTATCTATTTCTTATTGTTCTATCTCAGGATTATTGAATGCATTTTTTATATTTTCCAGATGTAGATTTATTTCTATCTTTCCAATACATAATTTTCTGGTGTTGTAGTTGAAATTAGTAACCAGGGCTTAAACCATTCTAGTATAGCACTTATTCTTATAGTTCATGAAATTTTCCCAGCCTTGGAACTTAATCCAATTTATCACTTCTAGATTCAGGCCATTTTCTCTGAATACTTCAAAGTTAAAATTTTTTTCTTTCATAATCCTTTTTCCTTCAAAATACTTAATAAACTTATTGTGACCCAAAGAGTTATTATTGAAGATTATCTTTAGAACATAATCTTTTATTCTTTTTCTTTTCCTTGGAGTCTTTTCTTCTGAGCTTTCTCTCCTCCTTGTCTCAGAGTCTGTAGACAAGAGTTCAGCTCATTTGCTTGCCCTCTTTATCCTAGCCATTTACACCAGTTTAAAGGATTTTCAACTTAGGGTTTTGAAAAAGAGGGTTTTCAGAGATTTTGAGGATGAGAGATTTTTGAGAATCGAAGTGAAATAGGAATAATTTGGAGGAGGGACAATGTAGATGATGCAGAATTTGAATTGCCTTTTTTTTAAGAAGGGGCTCAAAGATAGGAAATAAATATGCAAAGTTTTTGATGGTAGGAATTTTTTAGGGGACAAAACTTCTGATACATTATATCAGAGATTCTGTGTTGATCAAAAGTTAATCAGAACTACTTCTGAGGGATATGTGCAAAAGGAATTTTTAAAATAGAAGTTCTTGGCCAATCACGCACGTGTGTTAGAAGTTCTGAGTGAGTATCACATAACTTCTGTGATGAATGTTAATTGTTCTAAGACTATATCAAAACTTTTGTATTACTTCTGAAGATTTCTAAATATTCTATCAGAATTAATGAATCATTTCTGAAGTATTCTAAGTGATATAATAGGGTTTCGAAATCATTTCAACGCGTTCTAAATGTTATTTTAGAATTTTTAACTTACTTCTAAAGCAATTTAATTAATTATTTATGAATGATCTTAGGCATCTTAATGTGATTAATAAAAATTTTATAATGATTAAATCATGTAATATGCATTTCATACACATGGATCTAGTATACCAATTTCTCTCTTAATTTTACAGAATCTATCTTCTGGAAGTGGTTCTGTAAAAATATCTGCTAACTGATTTTCAGTTGGTATATATTCTAAACAAATGTCATGGTTTTATAAATGATCTCTAATAAAATGATGTCTAACTTCTATGTGTTTAGTTATGGAATGCAATATTGGATTCTTTGTCAAATTTATTCTACTAGTATTATTACATCTAATAGAAGTATCAACATATTTTAAACCATAATCATTCAATTGTTATTCTATCCATTAAATTTGTGTGCAAAAACTACCTACAGCTACATATTCAGCTTTAGTAGTTGATAAAGCAATATATGTTTGTTTCTTGGAAAACCACGATATGATCAAGATTCCAAGAAACAGACATGATCCTTAGGTACTCTTCTTATCAACCTTGTATCCTGCAAAATCTGAGTCAGAGTACCCAACTAATTCAAAGTTTGAACCTTTTCAATACCATAGGCCAATATTTGGAGTATCTAAAAGGCATCTAAATATTCTTTTAATAGCAACTAGATGCGATTCTTTAGAATCTGACTAGAATCATGCACACATGCAAGCACTGAATATAATATCTGGTCTACTTGCAATTAAATATAAAAGAGATCTTATTATACTTCTATAGAGTTTTTGATAGATAGATTTACCTTTTTCATCCTTATCCATTTTAATGGATGTACTCATTTATGTGGCTAATGGTTTTCCTTCTTCTAAATCAAATTTTTTGAGTAATTCTTTGGTGTATTTTCTTGATGGATAAAGATTCCTTCCTTCATCTATTTTACTTGAAGTCCCATAAAGAAGTTCATTTCACCCATTAAACTCACGTCAAATTCTTCCTACATTACTTTAGAGAAATCTTGAAATAATTTGTCATTAATTGCACCAAATATAACATCATCTACATAGATTTAACCAATTAGCACATTACTTTTGTCATGTTTAATGAAGAGTATGGTGTCTACTTTACCTCTAGTGAATCCTTTTTTATTAGAAATTTACTTAATCTCTCATATCATGCTCTGGGAGCTTGTTTTAATCTATAGAGAGCTTTCTTGAGTTTGAAAACATGGTTTGAATCAAAAGGATCTTCCAATCCAGGAGGTCTTTCTACATAAACCTTTTCATTAATGAAATCATTCAGAAATACACTTTTAACATCCATTTGATAAAGCTTGAAATTCTTGAAAGATGCTGATTCTAATAACATTTTAATAGCTTCAATGCTACCAACAGGAGCATATGATTCTTCAAAGTTTATTCCTTCTTCTTGATAGTATTCTTTTGCTATTAATCTTGATTTATTTCTTATTACTATACAAGATTCATCTAATTTATTCCTAAAGACTGAATTAGTTTCTATAACTGAATAATGGTTGGGTCTTAGAACAAGCATCCACACATTATTACATTTGAATTGATCTAGTTTTTCTTGCATGGCTATAATTCAATTTTCATCTTCTAAAACTTGATCTATATAAGTTGGTTCTAGTTGAGAAATAAAAGAAAAATTACCATATATTTGATGATATGAAGATCTAGTTCTCATTCTATCATAAATATCACCAATTACTTGGTTTTCAGGATGATCATGCAGGAATCTCTAATCTTTGGGAAGGAAATTGTTACCTTCATTATTTACCTCATTTATGCATGGTCCATTATTTGTTTCTTATTCATCTTTTTGTATTTTTGATTGTGAAGATTCTTTATCTTTATCTTGTATCTTTATCTTCTGCATAGATATGGTGAGTTCTTCTGTCTCATCATCGAAATCACTTATCCTTCTAAAGGGGATAGTACTTTCATCAAATTTTATATGAATAGATTCCTCTACTATTTTATTTTTAAAATTGTAGACTCTAAATGCCTTGCTAACAATAGAATAACTAAGAAAAATGCCTTCATTAGATTTGCTATTAAATTTGCGATGATTTTCCTTCCCATTATTAAGAATGATACATTTGTAACCAAAAGTATGGAAATGAGAAATGTTTGGTTTTCTTTCATAATATAATTCAAATGGAGTCTTGTTGAATATAGATCTAGCAAAATTTTATTAATAATGTAGCATGAAGTATTCATTACTTTAGCCCAAAAATATTGAGGTAAGTCATATTCACCCAACATTGTCCTTTCCATCTCCTAAAAGGATCTGTTTTTTCCTTTCAACTACTCCATTTTGCTGAGGTATTCTTGGTTCAGAGAATATGTGCAAAATTCTATTGCTTTCACAAAAGAAGTGAATTTCTAGTTTTTCAATGAGAATCTTGTTCATTCTATACATGCTTAGTAAATGTTTCAAAGAACAAAAAGGTTTCGTCTTTGGAAGTGAAAAACATTATCTAGGTAAATCTAGAATAGTCATCCAAAATAACATATGTATAATGTTTTCCTCTAAGACTTTTAGTTTTTGTTGGTCTAATAAGATCCATGTGTAGCACTTGAAGTGGTTTAGTTGTGTATACATCTTTGTTAGATTTGAATAATTTTCTAACTTGCTTTTTTTTAAGCAAGCATCACACAAATCATTTTGGTCAAACTTTAGTTTAGGTAAGCTAATGATAAAATCTTTGTTGTATAATTTTTCAATCATGAATTTGTTGGCATGTCCTAGTCTTCTATGCCACAACAAGGATTTTTCATTATTCATAATAAGATATTTAACTTGGATATCACTCAAATCTACTAAGTACACATTTCCACATCTTTTACCAAGTACTAGAACTAAATTTGAACTATCTATTATAAAACATATATGTAATTCAAACACAACCTTGTACCCATTATCACACAACCTTGTACCCATTATCACAAAATTGACTAACACTTAAAAGATTGTGTTTTAATCATTCTACTAATTAAACATTTGAAATAGTAATAGAGGGAGGTCGGCTGATCTTACCAATCCTAACCACTCTATCTTTTCCATTATCTCCAAAGGTAACTGTTCCTCCATATTTAGTTTTTAATCCTGTGAACAACTCCTTTTCCCCTGTCATGTGTCTCGAGTAACCACTATCAATATACCATTTGCTACTCTTTGTGGCTCTCAAGTACAACTGTAATAATAAGGTTAAGCTATAATATTTGGTGCCCATTTAGGAATGGGTTTAGGTGGGTTAGTAGCAGAATATTTTGGCCCCCATTTCTTTTTAGATACTACTAATTTGTTATTTGAAGATATTATGGTATTTATTATGTTAGCAACAATTTTTTGTACCCAAATCAAGTTCTGTTTGGGTTCTAGTTCTCTTCCATTATTGCTAATTTGTTTCTTTAAATTTCTCTACTTTTCTTCTTCGCCTTTAGTTTAAATAAAGTAGAGGTCACTATTTTTCTAAGGTCATGATTTTATGCTTTTGTTTGCTCAAGTTCTATGTTAAGGTTTTCATTATTTTTGAGTTGAGTGGTTTTTTATTTTAATTGAGAGTATTCATAGATTATTCTTTCTACTTCTCTTTTTATTTCTTTGTGTTTAGTTTTTAAGGTTTTGAAATCTGTATATAATTTATCTAATAATTCTTGTAAATTAGAAGTTTTAATTTTTGAATTTCCCTCATCTTCATGGATGGCCATGAAGCTTATTTCTGTATGACGCTCATTTCTTTCTTCAGAGTTGAGTGAACTGAATTGAGGTTTGTTTTCTTCTTCTATTTCACTCGACCTTTCTTGCATCATATTCTCCAACATTTCCTATTCAACCGTGACTTTCTTCTTCTTTTCAAATTTCCTATTGTTAGAAATTTTCTTTTTGTCAAAGTAAGAATTATACCTTTTTTTTCTTGTCTCCTTGCTTTTTGTTTAGTTATGGATAGTCAAATCTCTTATGCCTAGACTTGTTGCAATTGTAACATATTGGAATCTCCTTTTTCTTTTCCTCGCTCTTATTATTGCTTTTGAAGTTGTTTTTAAATTTCTTCTTTCTTATCATATTTTAAATCTTCTGGTTATCATTGTCATATCGTCATCATCTTCACTTGTTGAGGCTTCTTCTGAAGATTTTTCATTTTCTGAATCAGCTTGTAAAGCAATCTTTTTGCCTTTGAATTCAACACGAACCTTTTGCTTCATTAAGACTTCATGGATCATAAGTGATACCATGAGTTCTTCCATTATCATTTTATCCAGATCTTTTGCTTCTTGGATAGCAGTCACTTTAGGCATCTAAAATCTAGGTAGAGATCTCAAGATCTTCTTAACTAACTTAGGTTCTTCATATTTTTCTCCCAAGCTTTTCAGCCCATTAGTGATTTTCTGAAACCTTCCAAACATTTTAGATATGGTTTATGATTCTTTCGTGGAGAAGGCTTCATATTCCTACACTAGAATATTAATTTTAGTCTCTTTTACTTGATTTGTACTTTCATGTGCTACTTGAAGTTTATCCTAGATTTTGTTGGTTGAATCACAGGCGAAAATCTTTTTAAATTCAGATGAGGATAGTGTACAGTAGAGAAAATTCTTTACCTTAGCATCATGTTCTATTGTTTGAATATCTTCTAGTGTATATTTATCTTTTGTGTTAATAACATTCTTTCCATTCTTAACTAGAAGCTAAAATTGGTAATCTGTGGCGATCAAGAAATTTTGCATCCTCATCTTCCAATACCTATAATTGGTTCTATAAAAACGTGGAGGTTTGGAAGTGGATTATCTTCAGTAGATGTGTTGTGGAACATGCTGGCCATTTGAATTTTTTCACAAGTTAATATACCAATAATTGAAAATTAACTAGTTAAGCTTGCTCTGATACCACTTGTTGGTCCCTAACTGGATGGAAGCTCAAGAG
>JAYJMB010050306.1:63785-75253 GCA_036873735.1 Pouteria campechiana
CCCCCCCCCCCCCCCCCGCCCCCCCGCCCCCCCCCCCCCCCCCCCCCCGAACGGAGCTTTCAAAAATTTTGGTCAATAGCTTGAGAGATATGCTTAAAATAAAAGAAAGAATAGCTCACAACATATTCACACAATATTTTTATAGTGATTTAGCCTTTCCTGGGCTCCTACTTCACTTCTCTAAGTCAGTTTTCTTTACTAAACTTAGGTTCCACTTAAACACTTATTGGTTTTACTAGTTCACTAACAACCTACTGGTTTTCAAAGATCACCAGAAAATTTTACACATTGGTTTTCAAGCTTACCAACTAATTTATACACATTGGTTTCCAAGCTTACCAACTAACTTATAAACATTGGTTTCTATTTGATTTCTGTTTTCTATTTTGATGATGAACAAACTTTGATGAAATAAGTTTTACCATGTAGTTTAATACATATATTTGATGAAGAGTGAACTGATGTAAATGAAATATGCATGTAATCAGTTTAAGTGAAGTGATGGATAGAATGTAAATAATTTTTTGAAAAAAGGTTTAAGATATAAGACGTCAGATGGAGAAATCCATTGATGTTTTTGGTTAGCAACCTCAACGGATTTATAGTCAGGGATATATTAGGCGAAGTACAACCTTGACGGATTCAAATTAGGCAAAGTTAGCACTTGGTGAACCTCGACATATTTGGCAAAGTTTAACTTCAATAGATTTTTCAATGAAGGAAAACATCGATGGTTTCACATAAAACACTAATGATTTTTGGGTAAAACATCGATGGTTTTGGCACCATTTCAGGCAGTTACAAGATTCAGAAATAAAGTAGTTTGACATTTTTTTAACCTCTTTTGAGAGTTTATCTCCTAGTAATTTAACATTTATATTAAGGGGAGATATGTTTAAAGAAAATGAGTGAGAGAAAGAGAAGAAAAATGTTGTAGTGTGATCAAGATTATAAAGAGATTATAACTTTGGCTTTGCAGGTGAATGAAACTTGAATAATTAAAAGCACTGAAGTCACCTGAGAGTTAAATCGGTTGTAGGCCTTTTCTTATTATATTCTTTATTATGTTGATTGTACCTTGGTTTGGGTTGTAAAACCAAGAGAGTTGAATCATTATAGGTTAACCATGGTGCAGTTAGTATTCTTGAATGTGTATTGATTTACTACATTATTTATAACTTGGAATATGATCTTGTGGATGCTATGTTAATGTACATGCTCAATTAGAAAGATAGAGCAGATGGACATCTTCTCCTTGCCATGCATTTGACAAGACTATTTCAATACTTTGAAATAGATCTTTCTGATGTCAGTCCAAGTTGTCTCTCAAGTTATAGTTAGATTAACATTAGAACACTTAGACGAATAAGGTATATCAAGTATAATAATGGCAGGTGGAGATACATTTCAGCTGTAACTAGAGACAATGAAGATGAGATTCCAATTCAAAATGATGAAGCAGCAAGAATTGAAGCTGAAGTTGAAGAAAATGATGAGAGTGAAGATGAATTTTATCAAGATGTTATGGGAGATGAGCAAGATCTAGATGAAGAGGAGGGTTCTTAAGGAAAGAATGGGAAGGATCCTCAGGCCAAAGATGATTTAGCAGCAATTGTCTTAGATACTCAACACACTCCAGCCACAACCATTCCAGCCCCAACTCATCCCACTCATACATCTACTTCTACACCTTACATCACAACTACTTCTACTTCTCCTTTGCTAGATGTTTTTACCTATCAGGCTTTACTTGTACCTAGTCTAGGATCTCTCAAAGCTGACTTGCAGGTGTACATAAGGTAGCAAATTCATACTTCTACATCAGCTGATCAATTCAACTCCATAACAAAGAAAAAGTTGTCTCCTTCCCAATGATTTTGAAGATTGAAGACAAAGAAAATTTTCGTAAACTATCTCTCTAGTCTTTCAAGGATTTGAAGTTATTTAACTGTTTTATTTAAAATTGCTAGTTTAAGTCTCCTAGTTTGACTCTTTAAATCATAATAAAAAATCACACACTTATGACTTATTATTCATATTGATTATATCATTCTTGTTCAGTCTCTACATAACTGCATTCTTTTTTGCTTATGATAAAAAGGGGGAGAAAATAAACTTCATAATAAGCATGTTGATAGGGGAAGGAATGTTATTTTAAGTTCATCCATAGTTGGTTTTGTCATTATTAAAAGGGGGAGACTTGTTTGATTTTGGTTTCCTATTTTGATGATGAACAAACTAGGATGAAATAAGTATTACTATGTGGTTTGATACATATATTTGACGAAGAGTGGATTGATGTAAACGAAATGAAATGCATGTAATCAAGTTGCATGAAGTGATGGATAGAATGTAAATAAATTTTTGGGAATAGTTTAAGGATAGAAGACGTTAGATGGAGAAATTCATCAATGTTTTTGGTTAGCAACCTTGATGGATTTGTAGTCAGGGACATATCCGGTGAAGTACAACCTTGATGGATTCAAATTAGGCAAAGTTGGCACTTGGTGAACCTCAATGGATTTGGAGTCAGGGACATATCTGGTGAAGTTAAACTTCAATGGATATTTCTATGACGGAAAACATTGACGGTTTTAGCACCATCATAGGCAGTTACAAGATCCAAAAATGAAGTAGTTTGACATTTTTTTATAATCTCTTTTGAGAAGTTATCTCCTAGCAGTTGAACATCTATATTTAGGGAAGATATGTTGAAAGAAAATGAGTGAGTAAAAGGGAAGAAAAATCTTATAGTGTGATCAAGAAGAAATCAAGAGATCAAGATTATAAAAAGATTCTAACTTTGGTTTTGCAGGTGAATGAAGATTGGATAATCAGAAGCATTGAAGTCACCTGAGAGTTGAATTGGTTGTAAGCCTTTTCTTATTACATTCTTTATTATGTTGATTGTACCTTGGTTTGGGTCATAAACCAAGAGATAGTTGAATGATAAGTATAAGTCTAGAGAATAAAGTATTTGTACCACTGTAACTTTGGGACTAAGTTAACTAGTGGAACCTAAGTCTATGATTGGACTTGGAGAGTGGAGTAGGTAGAGAGTGCCGAACCAATGTAACATTTGTATTCTGAATTTGTGAGTCATTATCTTTATAGTGCATTTAATCGCTTACATAAGATTGCGTTAGTTTAGTCATTCTACAGGACCAACAAGTGGTATTAGAGCTGTCATTGTATTGCTCAAAGTGATCTTCTATGGATATATCAAATGAAAGTAGCAATGACAATAGTGGATAAAATGGAAATGGAAATGGAAGCAGAGGATTTGCATTCCAATTAACTAGTTTTCAAGAGGGATTATCTGCAAATAGACCTCCATATCTAATTGGAGATAATCATCCTCTATGGAAATTAAAAATGCAAAGTTTCTTAATGGTTTATAACATGTCTACATGGTGTATAATTGAAGATGGCTTCACAACACTAGTAGGAAAAATAAGTACTTGGACTGTAGAATAGAAAGAGAATAGTTCAGCAAATGAACAGGCTAAAAGCTTGTTATATTGTGTTATTTCTCAAGCTAAATTTGAAAGGGTATCAACTTGTAAAATTGGAAAAGATATATGGGAGAAACTTCAAGTTACTCATGAAGGTACATCACAAGTGAAAGAGACAAGAATGAATCTTTTAATGCATGATTATGAACTATTTACAATGCTTCCTAATGAATCCATTATTGAGATGAATCACAGGTTTACCAAGATTGTTAATGCTTTGAAAGGTCTTGAAAAATAGATTACTAAGAAGGAAGAAGTTCAAAAAATTCTCGAATCTTACCTAAAGCTTGGACAACAAAAGTGACGGCTATCGAAGAAGCAAAAGATATTTCAAAGTTAAAGGTTAATGACTTGATGAGATCACTGCTATCACATGAGCATGTCATCAAGAAGAATGAATCCAATTTTTGAAGGTAAGAGATCTATAGGACTAAAAGCTAATTTTGATTAATCTGATCTTGATACAGGTAAAGAAGATGAGGAAATTGCTATGCTTACTCGTCGATTCAAAAAATTTCTTCAAACAAATAACAAGATAAAGAACATGAAGAGTGAAAAATAAGAAAGGTGACAAAAAATTCAAAACTAAACTTTAGTCAAAAAGGAAGAAGAGGAACTCACATGTCATAACTGTGGCATAAATCGACATCTAAAGAGAATATGCTCATTTGTCAAAAAAGAGAAAATAGAACTAGAAATCACAGAATTTTGGTACTTGATGTGATATCGACTCATTTATCTCTATGTATTCTGAATTTGAAAGTGAGGAGTGTCATATTGGTCTAATGGCACATGAAGATGAAGAAAAAGAGAGTGATGTTTTAGATGAGGTAAGTTATGATGAGTTCTTGTTTGAATTGCAAAAAGAACATACTGAACTTCTTGATGAATAAAAGTTGATAACTGAAAAACATGCCAAGTTAAAATAGGAATTTCATATTCAAAAAGAAGTGATATTAAGTATTTAACTAGAATTTATTGTTCTTTTGGTGAGTATTCAAAATTAAAATTTGAAAATGATCTTCAAAAAATTGAATCAAAGAAGATGTTGGATTAAAATCAAAAGTTGAAATTGTATTAATCTTGTTTGAAAAATATGATCAATCAGAATAATTGTTTAAATTGTCAGAATCATACCACATATTTCAGAAGAAAAACTTTTAGTTTTCACAAAAGGCACTGTTATTTTTGCAACAAACTTGGGCATGTTTCTTACAATTATACAGCAAAAAGATTACAAAATAATGGGATAAAATTGATATGGGTGCCTAAACAAAATGGTTTCCTACCTGACAAACATGGACCCAAGATGTGGGTACTAAAGACTTGACTCTTTCTTCTTCAGGTATGCTTAACTTCAAGAATAAAATTCAGTTGGTACCTTGATAGTGGATGTTCACATCACATGATAGGAAGCAAGCATTTGTTCAAAAGTTTGTCTTTTTAGGACAAAGGTAGAACAACTTTTGGAGACAATAATCAAGGAATAATCATAGAAATTAGAATGGTAAGTATTTCAGGTATGGATATCATCGATGTGTATTATGTAGAAGGTCTTAAACACAACCTTTTGAGCACAAGTCAATTGTGTGACAAAGGTTTTGAAGTTATATTTAAGTCTAATAAATGTATTATTTGCAATAATGTAGAAAATAGTATATGTTGTGGAAAGCGAAATGAAAATTTGTATATTTAAATCTTAGTGTAGATCATGTAAAGTGTCTATCTGCAGTAGACAATGAGGCTTTAAAATGACACAAATGCTTTGGTCATGCCAACATGTACACAATTAAGAAGCTTATAAAACATAATATTATAAAAGTTTATCAAAAATGAAGATCAATGTGGATCATGTATGTGATGCATACCAATTTGGTAAAGAAATAAAAGCTTCTTTTAAATCAAAAAATGTTGTTTTTACATCAAAGCCTCTTGAGTTATTGCATATGATTTTTTTTTGATCTATACGATTAAGAAGTTTAAGTGGGAAATAGTATGGGTATGTAATTATTGATGATTTTTCAAGATATACTTGGGTACTATTTCTAGGTGGAAAAGATGAATGCTTTGAGCTTTTCAAGAAATTTCATTATAAAGTTCAAAATGAAAGTGGAACATGAATTCTCTCAATACGAAGTGATCATGACAGAGAATTTGACAATATTCAATTCAATAACTTTTGTGATGAACTTGGAATAACTCATAATTTTCCTACACCTAGAACTCCACAACAAAATGGAGTGGTTGAGAGAAAAAATAGAGTTTTAGCTAAAATGGCTAGAACAATGTTAATTGATTCAAATCTTCCTCATAGATTTAGGTTGAAGTTGTAAACATTGCATGGTATATTATCAATTGTATTTATATTTGTTCAATTATAAAGAAAACTTCTTATGAAGTGTGGAAAGGTAAAAGGCCAAACATTGCATATTTTCATTCATTTGGTGGTAAACGCTTTCTATTGAATAATGAAAAGATAATCTTGATAAATTTGACAAGAAAAGTAATGAAGGTGTATTTCTAAGGTATTCTTATTCCAGCAAAGCATATTGAATCTACAATAAGTGAACATACATAGTAGAAGAGTCATTCTATAAAAATTTGATGAGACTAACTCTTGGCCGAGAAAGGTTAATATTGCAAATGAAGAAAATGAGAGATTTGATTTTCTTAAAACATCAAATGAAGCTCAACAAGGATCAAAAGACCTACCACAAGCTAAGTCATCAAATCTACCTGGAAAATATTGAAATTCATGAAGAATAGGTAAGTGAAGGTGAGTTTATTGAATCAACCCAATCAGTTCATACTCAAAGGTATCATCCATTAGAAGATGTTATAGGAAATGTATATGACAAAGTGAGAACTTGTAGCTCACTTCATAATGTCTATGGTAATTTTGCGTTCTTATCTTATATTGAACCTAAAATAGTGAAAGATGTTATTTTAGATGAAAAATAGATCATAGCAATGCAAGAAGAGCTAGATCAGTTTAAACATAATAATGTGTGGGCACTTGTGCAAGAACCAAATGAACAATCCATAATTTGCACAAAATAGATCTTTTGAAATAAACTTGATGAATCTAGGATTATTATAAGAAATAAAGTACATCTAGTAGCATAAGGATATTTCCAAGAAGAGGGAATAGATTATGATGAGACATTTCCACCTGTTGCCAGACTTGAGGCCATAAGAATATTACTTGCTTTTGCATCATTCAAAAAATTTCAATTATTTCAAATGGATGTAAAAGTGTATTCTTAAATTGATATTTAAATGAAGAAGTGTATTTTAAACAACCTCCAGGATTTGAAGATCATGAACATTCAGACTATGTATTCAAACTCACGAAAGCATTGTATAGTCTTAAACAAGCTCCAAGATCTTGGTATGAAAGACTAAGTGGATTTTTACTAAGTAAAAATTTTCAAAGAGATAAAGTTGACACAATATTATTCATTAAGCATATTCATTTAGACATTCTTGTTGTACAAATCTATGTGGATGATATCATTTTTGGTTTTACAAATGAAAAATATTGCAAGGAATTTGAAAATATGGTGAAAAGTGAATTTGAAATGAGTATGATAGGTGAATTGACATTTTTTCTTGGACTATAGGTAAAACAATCTGATGAAGGTATTTTCATTTAACAATCAAAATACATCAAAGAAATGTTAAAGAAATTCAAAATGGAAAACTTAAAATGTATGCATATCCTTATGAGTGCAAGTATAAAAATGGACAAAGATAATAGTGGCATAAGTGTAGATCAGAGACTATACAAGAGTATAATTGGTTCACTGTTATATTTGACTACCAGTAGACCTGACATTTTGTTTAGTGTGTGTATGTATACTCAATTTCAGTCAAATCCAAAGGAGTCACATCTATCTACTATTAAACACATTTTAAAATATCATGTAGAAACATCTCATTTAGGATTGTGGTATCCTAGAGGATCATCATTTGATTTAGTTGATTATTCTGATGCCGACTATGCCAAATACAAAGTGGATAGAAAAAGTACTAGTGAAACTTATTAGTTCCTAGGGAGTATGCTTGTATCCTGGTATTCTAGGAAACAAAATATTGTTGCACTATCAATAGCTAAAGCTGAATATATAGCAGCAGCTAGTTGTTGTGCACAAACACTTTGGATGAAAAATTAATTAAGCGACTATGACTTTAATGTGGAATGTGTGCCTATCAAATGTGCTAATACAAGCATAATAAATTTGACTAAAAATCTAGTATCACATTCACATTCTAAACACATTGAAATTAGACATCACTTCATTAGGGATCAGGTTCAATTAAAAGATATTTCAGTTGAATTTATTCCAATTGAAGATCAACTGGTAAACATTTTCATAAAACCACTTCACATTGATAGGTTTTTACAAATTAGAAGAGAATTAGGCATTATTGATTCATTTGCATAATGAATAGCATGCATAAAACAAAAAATATATTTGTTTGAATTTTATTTGTGTTACAAAATGTCGACGGATTGTAAATGTCAATGGATTAAAATGTCGACGGATTTGGAGCCAGTAGCATAACTTAAATATGCAATTTGCATGGGACGGTTACTCTTTTTCTCCTTAAACCTAGGGTTTTCGTTTCTAAAAAGCCCATTCGCCTCCTCAAGGCTTTTTCTCTTCCCCATTGCTTGTTTGGATAGATTTGAGTCAATTTTCTCCATCCTTCTTCTTCGAAAATATGGTAATGCTCTACTTTTCATGATTCTTCTTTAGATTTTTGATTTTCCTTCAAAAATTCATGTATTTGAAGCTTTTCTTCTCAATCCATTCTCCTTTCCATGTATTTCTCTTGAACAATCGATGCCCTAAGTCTAATTAGATCCTATCTATGTTGTTTAAGAAGGATTTTTGAAAAGCCCCTTGCTTTACTCCGAAAAACTCAAAATTTTGGGGTTTTTAGGGTTTTTGAATTTGTAAAAACCCTTTTCTCGTCCACAGATTTGTTCATATGATTCCTTTTGTGTCATTATTTTATACATGATTATTGTGATTAATAATCCATGATGTGATGAGATGCTCTGTTTATGCATTGAAACTCTCTTCAATTTTTGGCATGAATCTTTGTTTTCATGTAATATTCATCTCACTGTCAATCTATTCTTACTATTCCATTAGTTTCTTGCACCTAAATGAATGTCTTTCAAGTTGGATTTGTGTTTATTCTATGATTAATGTAAGTAGACTTTGCTTGGTTGAAAATCAATACAAAGTAGAATGTCTTGGTGTTGTTGTGACAAATTTACCTACCATATGCAAATAAGCATGTTGAGTTGGTTCCTATTTTGACATTCCTTATTGTTCTGTTCTATTATATTTGAGCCTTATCCTTGATTTGCAACAATCTGAGTTGTGTCTTATCCTTTGATTTGAATCAACTTGAGCTTTGAATTATAATATTTCTAAATTTCATTTTCATTTCAGTCTTTCCAACAGAAGGTTATTGTATCAAAGAAGGCCTCATATAAGGAGAAAGGAAAGAGAAAGTTGGAGATTCCTCTGAGCCTAGACCTTCTCCTCCCAGAACAAGAAGAAGAACATGAGGAATCTTTATTCAAGAACCCTCTGAAACACTAGGTAGACAAACTACAGAAGACAATCCCATCAATGTTGATGAAGAACATGTCCCATTTCCCAAACTATCTCAAGATTAAGAGCCAAGGACTCCCATTGAATCTTCACCATCTCATATTCATACTTCTCCTAAACCAAAACATGGGAAAAGCATACCTTCTAAAACCAAACCTTCTCCATTACCCAAAAATGCCAAATCTACTCCAAAAACATCTATTCCAAGAAGATACACTCTCAAAAAAAGAGTTTCAACTCCACTTCAAAAGAAACCCACTCCTTTACCTAAGAAACAAGTTCTCGTAGACCCATCATTGAAGAACTTCAGATCAAAGAAGGACAAAACTAAGTTCTACATGAAATCTGGGTGCAAGAACTATATAAGAGGTAAGTTCTTGAATTATAAATTCTTTGAAGATGAAAGATTTCAATTTGTTAAGTGGTTGAGGAAGTTTGGGATTTTTAATTTTTTTGGAGAAAAGTTGATGATTTATGATGAACTAGTGAAGTTGTTCTATTTCTATCTGCGTAACGAAGAACAACAGGATGGAGTTTATGTCTATTCTACTTATCTCCAAGGAAAGGAAATTAGCTTCATTGCTGAAGAGTTTGCATCTATCATGAAACTTCCATATGTTTCAACTGATAAAACATATGACCAAAAAGAAGTTGTTAAATGTTTGATAGAGAAGGAGTCACTATCTACTAAGAAAAAAAGATTCGCTATAAAGAATTTTTTTTGTTGAGTTCAAACTGATTCATCACATAGTGACACACTATTTATTCCCTAAAAATGGAGGCCACGATGCCGTTAGTATTCTTGAATGTATATTGATTTACTGCATTGTTTATAACCTGA
The DNA here is from genome assembly GCA_036873735.1 of Pouteria campechiana. Lineage (NCBI taxonomy): Eukaryota > Viridiplantae > Streptophyta > Magnoliopsida > Ericales > Sapotaceae > Pouteria > Pouteria campechiana. Next base: position 73,778 of record JAYJMB010050306.1, read on the forward strand.
ATATGATCTTATCGATGCTATGTTAATGAACATATTAATCAGAAAGATAAAGCAAATGGACATCTTTCCTATGCCATGTATTTGATAAGATTATTTCAACACTTTGAAATAGATCTTTCTGATGATGTTCCAACTTGTCCCTCAAGTTACAATGAGATAAACATTGGAACACTTAGACGAATGAGGTACAACAAGTATGATGATGGCAAGTGGAGATGCATTTCAGCTGTACCTGGAGACAATGAACTGAAGCTGAAGTTGAAGGAAATGATAAGGGTGAAGATGAGTATTATCAAGATGTTCTAGGAGATGGGTAAGATCTAGATGAAGAGGAGGGTTCCCAAGGAAAGAATGTGAAGAATCCTCAGGCTGAAGATGATTCAGCAACAGTTGTCTTAGATACTCAACACACTCCAGCTATAACCATTCCAATCCCAACTCATCCCATTCAAACATTGACTTCTATACCTCATTTCACAACTACTTCGACTTCTCCTTTGCGAGATTTTTCTACCTTTAGGCTTTACTTGCAGCTAATCTAGGATCACTCAAAGCTGACTTGTAGACTTACACAAGGGAGCAAATTCATACTTCTACATCAGCTGATCAATCTGACTCCACAACAAAGAAAAAGTCATCTCTTTCTCAATGATTTTGAAGATTGAAGATAAAGAATATTTTCATTGGGAAGATTGAAGGCAAAGAATATTTTCTTAAACTATCTCTCTAGTCTTTCGAGGATTTAAAGTTATTTAACTGTCTTGTTTAAAATTACTAGTTTAAGTCCCCTAGTTTGACTCTTTGAATCACAACTAAAAATCACACACTTATGACTTACTAATCATATTGATTATATCATTCTTGTTCATTCTCTATATATCTACATTCATTTTTTTCTTATGACAGAAAGGGGGAGAAAATAAACTTCGTAATAAGCATGTTGACTGGAGGAGGAATGTAATTTTAAGTTCATCCATAGTTGATTTTATCATCATCAAAAAAGGGGAGAATTATTTGATTTCGATTTTCTATTTTGATGATGAACAAACTAGGATGAAATAAGTTTTACTATGTGGTTTGATAAATATATTTGATAAAGAGTGGATTGATGTAAATGATATGAAATGCATGTAATCAGGTTAAATGAAGTGATGGATATAATGTAAATAAATTTTTGGAAATAGGTTAAGGATAGAAGATGTCAGATGGAGAAATCTATCAACGTTTTTGGTTAACAACCTCAACGGATTTGTAGTTAGGGACATCTGGCAAAGTAAATGTTGGATAGCTTAAAATCATGTGCCCTTGGTTTACATTAGGAGCAGTTTAGATCACAATGGGAGTGAGTTAAGGTAAGTAATCAACTACCCAATGTGTTGAATAGCTAGTGATGGGCTATATTTAATTGGTATTTTAATGGACCACCTAAACAATTTTTGGTTGGACCATTCAAATTAAAAATGCAATTAATGTATC
>JAYJMB010050307.1:0-29399 GCA_036873735.1 Pouteria campechiana
ACGCCTACACAAGCTACTAAGGCCAATCATAGCAATTAGGCCATCTAGGCCAATAGCAGCCCCCAACCACGCCGACTGCCCAGACAACCGCCCACTAGTCAACCAGGCCACTCCTCGCCACATAGTGAAAATAGGTTGGCCCTACGACCATCATAAAATATATAAATAAGCCACACTGGGCTCTGAGCCAATCAGGTGCCAAAACTAAATTTTACCGGCCCTCTTGGGCGCGTTGAATACATGTACATAATTTCTAAAATAAAATTATTATTTACTAGTTTATAAATATCCAATTAACTTGAAAATATTTCTTCTAATTCCCAATAATATGAAAAATGTTTGATCCAATTTTTAGATAAAATAATATAAATTGATCAATTTAAAATTAGGGTATGAAACTATAAAGAGAAAATGTTAAATGAAATTATAAATGTCTTTTGACCCTCAAAAGTTTTACATCAATTCCAAATAATATAATAGAATTTATGTAAAAATTTCATCTTAAATTAATTCAAAATGAGAAGATTAAAAATAAAGCAAAATTTTAAAAGAGTGGGATACTATCAGCATCTCATTTTCGGGGTATTTAATGTTCATATTTTTTTGAGGGGTCAAACGGTGTAATTTGTTCTTGAAATTTGATATTATGGTATTTAGGTATATCTATGTTAAATCTCAATTATGGCTAGTCAAAGTGACCATTAGAGCAATCTTAAAGAAAAATCCTTATGAGCTTTGGAAAGGAAGAAAATCGAATATTTCTTATTTCCATTCTTTTGGTTGCATATGTTATGTATTAAATAATTGAAAGGATTGTTGGTCTTGTTCAAATGGTGGCTCAAGAGGGGAGGGGGTTGAATTAACCTTTAAAAATTTTGGCCAAGATAAAAATTAAAGTACTAAAAGAATGGAATATAAATTATGTATCATAGAATGATGGTATTTTTATAGTGGCACTCTCTAAGTCAGTCTCACTCGCTGCACTCAAGTTCCACTAAACACCTATTAGTTTTACAAGCTCACCAACAACCTTTACACCTATTGGTTTCTAATCTTGCGAATGAACTTTTACAACTATTCGTTTCCAAGCTCACCAACAAACTTATAAAGCTGTTGGTTTCCAAGATCACCAAAAAACATATACACAATTAGCAAGCCTCTTGCTTGCTATCTCAAACAATGAAAGATGAACAATAAAATGCCTCTTACATACGTTGATTTGTACAGAAATAAAAATGTAATAGAAATAAATGTGTTGCAATAAATACAAATAATATCAAACTCTAAAAGGTTGTTACAGAGGATGTTCTTTGAATGGAGATGGTGTTTTGTGCAGTGGAGTTAGAAGAAAACTTTAATGACTTGAGTTAATATTCTGTAAGTTCTTTTAGAAAGATTCTAACTATTGGAATAACCTCTCTTTACTTCTTCTAAATTGGGATTCAAAATTTTCCTATTGGAGAAGACGATGTTAATTAAATGCGAGCAAATCATCAAGATTTTCTACCCATTGAAGTGTTCTTTCCGGTTCTCATTGTTTGAAGGCTTTCGACATTATCCGAACTTATAATTTTGGATAGTGTAAATCATTTAGCCTACAACAGACTTCATGTGGCTTTGTTTGAAAAGGATTTCTATGTCCGAAGTTAAGATTTTGAACTAAGAAGTTGCATTAATTACTTTGGCTTCATGAATGAACTCTGGCTTCGTCTAGGAATGAGTTGGCTATAACACCCTAGGGTGTTAAATTAAGAGGATTTTCTTGAGTAATCAGGTTGGGGTAAAAAATATATGAATTTTTGAAGTTGTGAGGAATTTTTTATGAAATTTAATATATATGGGAGTGATTACACAATGTAATTCTTGGTTAATTGAGGGATAAAAACATAAGAAAAAGGAGTGAAATGAAATGAGAAAGAGTATATGGAAAAGTGAAGAAAATAAAGGGTAGCAGGTCAATGCCCCACACTCAAATCTAGTGCCGCAACACTACTTTAGGAAAGGAGGTTTTATAACTGTCCAGTAAGCCAATGCCATGAGACTGGAAATTAATGCCTCAGCACTGGAGACCAATGCCGCAACACTGGAATCCAATGCTGTGACATTACTTTAAAAAGTGATTTTTCTTCTTTGTTAGCAAATTAGTGTCCTGACAATGGGATCAAATGCCGTGGCACTCGATTTGGTGGTGTTAGTATAAATGCATGGTTTTGATGATAAACAAAACTTTACTAAAGATTATTTACTAATGGTTATTATTAAGCATTTAGTATGCATAATGTACATGAATTATGAAGACTCATCAGGCACAAGTTTAGGTGAGAAAGGTGAAAATGAAGTTGGACACCTTGCAAAAATATGCTACATGGTGCATATGGAAAATGAATCAGTAAACCAAATCTCCATCAAAGAGCAATACATAATAAGTTGGAGGAGGAGGTAAACTCTTATTACTCTTATAATCTTGACACTTCAAGCTTCGATAGTACTTATGCCAAATGCAAAAAGTTTCATAAGTTACATCAATCATACAACTCTCTCTACAGTGAGTTTGAATCACCTAGCTAGAAATTTACTCAAAAGAAAAGACACTTTGATGCAACTATCAATGTAAATTCTATTCTGGTAGAAAGAAATCTATCTCTACAAAAGGAGGTTGGAAATCTGAAGAAGGAGATAGAGATATTGAATAGAATGTTGATAAAATTATCCAATCCAGGAGAATTTGTCCCAAACTTCATGAGAATGATTTATCAAACTAGTAAAAAGGGACTTAGTTATGAACATTTAGATGATAAAAACGTTGGTCATAAAGATTAGGCAAAAACCCAAGAGCAGAGGGGTGAATTAGGTACTTAAAACTTATTTCTCAACCCCTTTAGGATTAATCCTCCCTCTAACAATCAATTACTCAATCAACAAATGAACAAATAAGTAAAACATGGTGATTTTTATAGTAGTTTAAGTAAACACTCTACTCAACTCTTCCAAGAACACTTTTCTCTTAGTGTCTTGGGTTCCACTATTCCCAATAGCAAAAATACAATAGTGCTCCTAGCACTCTTCTAGATTCCAGCTTTAGGGGGCATGAACACAATGCTCCCAGCACTCTTCTAGATTTTAGCTTTAGGGGGCATATTCATAGTGCTCCCAGCACTCTTTTAGATTCTAGCTCTAGGAGCTGTATTCACAGTGCTCCTGGCACTATTCTAGATTCTGGCTCTATAAGGCGTATTCACAGTGCTCCTAGCACTCTTCTAGATTCCTGTTCTAGGGGGCATGAATAAACAGCTCTTGTCTGCACTCAAACAATCATAACTCTTCTTGAGTCTAGTCTTAACCACTAGCTCAAGGAATTTACAAAGAATGAATATCAGAAGTTGAAGCATAGGTATTTTTCAGTAAGCACAGGGGAAAGTTTCTAAAAATTGAATGCAAAAGTAAATGATCTTCCCAAAGGTGGTTGTGAGCCTTCAAAAAAAGTTGAGAAAGGTTTGAATACAAGGCTCTTGACTCTTGAAGAATAGCAAAAGGTTTGGCTCTATCAGTAAATGCTCTCAAGAGGGTTTGATGATTTTCTCAATACTTGGTTACTTCCTCTTGCTCCAACGATGCTTCATTTATAGTTGCTTTGAATTTTAGAAGTGAGTTTCATTAATGATAGAAGACCATTTTGATTTGCGTATTTTGAATTCTTTGACTTCTGCTTAATTCTTGTCTATTGAAATGCCTGTAGCATCGACCTTAGAGAAGATGATTTCTAGTTTCTCAATAAGCTCTAGTCGAGTATTGCTATAATGGCTTAATTTTTCATCAATATGGAAAGGGCGTTATTAATGCTGAGCAAAGACTAACGATTTGGCCTAACCATTGCCCATCATCTACTTATGATAGACGAAATATCTGTCCAACTGTTCATAAGATAGGTTCCTTCATCTTCTAATTTGTCTTACATAAGTAGTAGACGAATCATCTTTTTCAGTGCTAGTAGACGAGTCATCCTTTCCAGTGCTTTGTCTTGTGGTTTGCCTATTGAATTATAGAAGGATGGATGACTTGTTTCTCCAGTGCTTCATCTGTTGAGTTATCTATTGTAAGTAACAGACAAAATGTTGGAGCGCAGATGGATTTCCTTCAATGCTTTGTCTAATGGGTTGTCTATTAAAAGTGATAGACTAAGCATTGAGGCGTAGATGAATTCTCTTCTCGGCATTGTCTATTGGGTTGTTTGTTATAGATAGTTAATGAGCTTAGTTGAACAAATAGATGCCATTGCTCCACCAGATGAATTGGTTCATGAAGTCTTTGCTCTGTCATATTGTCTTTCACTACTCCGCTGGAAAATCTTCACTTCTCCACTTTGTCTGTTATCAAAGAACAACCATTGGCTTAACTGTGGCTTGCTTATGATAGACCAAGTCTATAGTGTGAACACTATTTTGCATCTGTCAAATATAATTTTTCAATTTGACAGATGAATGGAAATAGTTAAGTGCTTTGTGTATAACAGTACTTCATCTTTTTCTTCTTTACATGTCCAAGCCTTGACGTCATAGAATATGTTTTCTATGCTTATTTTTTTGAAGATCTATAACTTGATTTCTGCATATTAAAATCTTGACAATAACCATTAGTGCATAATCTTTAATCAAATTTTGTTTGTCATCAAAACCATGCATTTATACCAACATTCTCCCCCTTTTTGATGATGGCAAAACTTGATTAAAAATTATCTCATAAAAGATAATCTCCCCCTGAATGTATGCAATCTAAAAATATTTACAAAGTTTAATCATTCCTCAAGTTGTTATCTTCTGATATTTCCCTTATATATATTCTCCCCCCAATTATTTAACATGTATTCTCCCCTTGATTATTTAAAGATTATGCATGTTTACTATTCCTTTTTGAGATAATTTGCATAGTCTTCTCCCCCATTTTGTCAAAAGCAAAAAGAAATATCCACTCCCAGTAAGTATAGGCCAATCATGAAAAGATAAACAAACAAAGATGTTATTCCATGTCATTTCAATACAAGCAACAATACAAAGCAGGTTGGCCTAAATACAAACAATCTTAGTTTGGGGGGATGGAGCGAGAGATTATTGTGGACCCAAAGAGTGTGTCCACATAGTGGGGGGATGTGCATCCAAAACTTGGAGAGGTTTCTTCAAGTGTGAGAAACCAAAGTTTTGAATGGTGGATGAGAAGATGAGGGGTTGGAGATGGATGTAATATACTTATTTGTTCCATTCCCCTCCTTTTCAAATGCCCAAGATGATGGTAATATGTGAAACAGGGGTATCTGGCAATGATGAAATTGAAGACAAAAGTTTGCAAGGTTAGTGTTTGAGGAGAAATGATTCTACATGATGGTTGTAAACAGAAGCATTATCATCCCTCCACGGAAGCAACTGAAGAAGCAATGGTCAATTCTTCACTCCCCACCATGCACTTGTCTTCTTGCTGTGATTGCTTCCGAAGTGTTCTTCTTTGAAGAGTTTCATCTTTGTGGTGGAGAGAAGAATTGCGATTTAGGGGTTAAAATAGATTGAATGTAGGGGCTATATGAGGTAGTCGATATGATCTTTTTGGAAAAAGAGAATAACTCATGCTAAAAATAGAGTTAGGTGTGATAATGATAGTTGTAAGTTAATTCTAATAAGAAAATGAGGTGCACTCGACCTCAGAAATCAAAAATCAGATGAAGTGTGACTAGAGCACTATATAGAGATAACTTAGTTCATTTGAGATGAAGTCTAGTCTCATGACAACATATTTTAACATTGTAATTTTAGGCATAGAAACATTAAAAACTTCATTCTTAAATCATCACATTTGTCATTCCTAATTCTCCTCTAATATTGCAGAAGGTGTCTAATGGCAGTGGCTTAGTAAAAATATCAGTAAGTTGAGCATTTTTGGGCACATATTCTAGACATATATCATGTTTTTCTACATGGTCTCTAATAAAGTAGTGCCTAATTTCTATGTGCTTAGTTCTTAAGTATAGGACAAGATTCTTTATTAAGCATATAGCACTAGGATTATCACATTTAATGGGTATGTCTCTATAGCTTAGTCCATAGTCGAGAAGCTATTGTTTCATCCACAGCAATTGAGCACAACAACTTCCAGTTGCTATATATTCAGCTTCTACTATAGAGAGAGCAACACTAGTTTGTTTTCTAGAGAACCATGATACTAGACTATTTCCCAGGAATTGACAAGTTCTACTAGTACTTCTTCTATCAACTTTGTATCCTCCAAAATCAGCATTTGAATATCCAATGAGTTCAATACTAGTTTCCTTAGGATAATATAGTCCTAGTTTGGTGTGTCAACCAGATACTTAAAAATTTGTTTAACTGTAATAAGATGAGACTCCCTAGGACTAGAATAAAATCGAGCACATAAGCATATACTAAAGAGAATATCTGGTCCAGATGTAGTGAGATAAAGGAGATATCCAATCATACTTCTATATAATTCTTGATATACAAGTTTACCCTTTTCCTCTATGTCCAGCCTTGTTGATGTGCTCATTAGAGTACTTGTTACCTTAATATCTTCCATTTTGAACTTCTTTAGCATTTTTCTATTATATTTGGATTAGCAAATGTAATTGGATTTGCAATTTAAGGAAGTAGTTCAATTCCCCCATCATACTCATTTCAAATTCAGCTTGCATGATCTTTGAGAAATCTTGATAGAGTTTTTCATTGGTAGCTCCAAATATAATATCATCCACATAGATTTGAACTATCAAGATATTATTGTCAATGTTTTTGATAAATAAGGTAGTATAAATCTTTCCTCTCTTGAATTTTTGATCACTTAAGAATTTGCTCAGGATTTCATACTAAGCTCTTGGAGCTTGTCTCAAATAATATAATGCTTTGGTGAGCTTATAGACATGATTTGGTTGATCATCATTTTTGAAGCCAAGAGATTGCTCTACATATACTTCTTCACTTAAATATCCATTTAGAAATGCACTCTTTACATCCATCTGTAATAACTTGAAGTTCTTATAGGATGTAAAAGCAAGTAGCATTCTGATGGATTCTACCCTAGCTACTGGGCATATGACTCTTCAAAGTCAATTCCTTCTTCTTGAGAGTACCCCTTAGCAACTAACTGTGCCTTGTTTCTTATAACTAACCCACTCTCATCCAATTTGTTTTTGAATACCCATTTGGTTCCAATTACATTGACATTCTCTGGTTTTGAAACTAATACCCATACTTTGTTCCTTCCAAACTGGTTGAGCTCTTTTTGCATTGCTATAATCCAATTTTCATTATTTAAAGCTTGATCAATGCTAGTTGGTTCAATTATAGAGATGAAAGCATAATGACCATGGACATTTTGCATGGACCTTCTTGTTTTGACACCGTCATAAACATTACCTATGATTTGTTTTCTAGGATGAGTAGTAATGAATTTTAAATCAGTAGGAGGTTGATCTGGAACAATACCTACTCTTTTCTCCCCTTCAATTTCTAAACTTCATACGTCTTTATAGTTTGTGCCATCCTCTTGATCATTCAATTTGAGCTTTTTCATATTTGTTGTGACTTCATTTGCATCACTATCACAAGCCTTTTTCAGGGTTACATTTGCTTCATCAAATTTAACATCTATAGACTCTTCTACAACCTGTGTTTTCTTAATGTAAACTCTAAATGCCCTACTATTGGAAGAGTAACCAAGAAAGATAGCTTCATCACTTTTTGGATCAAACTTTTCAAGGTTATCTTTTCCTTTGTTTAGCACATAGCATGAGCATCCAAAAGGAATAAAAATATGAGATATTTGGTTTCCTTCCTTTCTAAAGCTCATATGGGGTTTTGTTTAAGATTACTCTTATGGTAACCCTATTCAACACATGGTAAGCTATACTACCTACTTTTCTCCAAAATATTTTGGACAATTTACTTTCATTCAACATGGTTCTTGCCATTTATTGGATTGTTTAATTCTTTCTTTTTACAACTCTATTTTGTTGAGGAGTTTTATGGGATGAGAAACTTGGTGATATACTTTTTTCATCACAAAAATCAATGAATTTTCTGTTCTCAAATTCACCACCATGATCACTATGGATGGATACAATTGATATTTGTTTCTCATTTTGAATTAGCTTTGAGAATGTATAAAATATTAAAAATGCTTCATTTTTGCTAGTCAAGAGAATCACCCATATAAATGTAGAGTAGTCATCCACTATCACATATATATTTTTTTTTCCTCCAAGGGTAACAATGTCTGATGGTCCAAATAGATCCATATGCAATAGTTCTAAGGGCTTGGATGTAGATACTTCATTTTTAGGATGGAAGGATACTTTGGTCTGTTTTAATAGGATTTACATATTTGATTTTTATCATAGTATAATTTTGGTAGACCAATCACAAGATCCTTGGAAAGTAGCAGACGGATCATCTTTTTCAGTGCTAGTAGACGAATCATTCTTTCTAGTGCTTTGTCTTGTGGTTTATTTGTTGAACTATAGAAACACGAATGACTTGTTTCTTTAGCGCTTCATCTATTGTCTATTGGAAGTAACAGACGGAATGTTAGAGTGTAGACGGATTTCCTTCACTGCTTCGTCTAATGGGTTGTCTATTAAAAGTGACAGACCAAGCATTGAGGCATAGATGAATTCTATTCTCGGCTTTGTCTATGGGGTTGTCTATTATAGATAGTAGATGAGCTTAGTTGAACAGACAGACACCATTGCTCCACCAAATGAATTGGTTCACAAAGTCTTTGCTTTATCATATTATCTTTCACTGCTTTGCCAGAAGATCTTCACTTCTTCGCTTTGTTTGTTATCAATAGACAACCATTGGCTTAACTATGGCTTGCTTATGATAGATGAAGTCTATATTGTGCAAACTGCTTTGCATCCATTAGATATAATTTTTCAATTTAACAGATGAATGGAAACTGCTAAGTGTTTTGTCTATAACAGCACTTCATCTTTTGCTTCTTCACACATCCAAGCATTTTCTATGCTTATTTTTTGTAAGACTTGCAACTTGATTTTTGCATACTAAAATCTTGGCAACAACCATTACTATATAATCTTTAACTAAGTTTTGTTTGTCATTGAAACCATGCATTTATACCAACAAAAAATTCATAAAAATTTTCTGGATGCCCCAAGGGTATGAACCTCATAGAAGAATGAGAAAATTTTCCACATATTAGAAGGTTCATAGGATATCCTTGGGTAAAAAAACCAATAAAATATAATACACCAAGTAGAATTTCAAACACTTACTATTTCTACAATAAAATTGGACCCAAAGTATATGATTGCTATGCCAAAAAGATGCAAGGAAAAGGTGCAAAAATAACATGAAAACCAAAGGATTATCCACAATCTTCTACCACACATAATTCCACTAACACTATTGGACCTAATACTTGGGTACCAATGCGGTAAGAAGAATATTTTCTTTGAATGCAGGTAAGTTTAAAAGCTGCATCTAGCAATTTCTGGTTCATGGACAGTGACTACTCAAGACATATGACTAGAAATAAGAAGTTGTTCAAAGAATTGAAGCCAATAAATGGAGAAATAGTTGCATTCAGTAACAATGACAAAGGTCTCATCAAAGGAATAGGTAAAACTTATAGTTTATTCAATGCATGCATAGAGGATGTATTATATGTAGAAGGGCTCAAGTACAATTTACTAAGTATTAGTCAATTATGTGACAAGGATCACAAAGTTATTTTTGAATCATTTGCATGTAATGTATTCAATATAAACAACAAGCTATTGTTCAGAGCAAAGAGGTATGAAAATTTTTATCTAGTAGAGCTAGATGATATCATTGAAAAATGCTTAATTACAGTCAAAGATGACCCATGGGTATGGCATAAAAGGAGGAGACACATCAACATAACAAATATCAAATCTTTGTGGAAAAAGGATCTCGCGATTGGTCTACCTAAACTAAATTATGACAAAAAATAGATATGCAAATCTTGTCATTTGTCAACGAAGATCGTATCATTATATCCTAAAAATGATGTATCCACATTGATAAGCTCATAATATATCATATTTTTATATCTAAATTCATATGTTTAAGATCTTCTTTTAATGTGTTTTCAGTGGTTTATATTGACATTTAAGTGAATATTGCACTTGACAGAGTTTGTTTTGTTGCAGACATAAAATTCTGTAAAATGAAACTAAAGATTACAAAAGAAGTCACTTTAAAGTAATTTTTGAGATTGATGAAGGCATATTTAGCAAATGTGTTCAACAGAAAAGTTTTAGACTTAGTTCTTAGCTTTCTCACAACAAATGGGTGAGTTCAATTCATGTGGTGCAAATAAGAATGACTATAGGATGGTGGATGTGCATAGATTATAGAAAACTCAATGTAGGCACAAGAAAAGATCATTTTCCTCTCCCTTTTATTGATCAGTTGCTTAATGATTGGCAGGTCATGCTTACTATTATTTTCTAGATGTTTTTTCAGGTTAAAATCAGGCTCCCATTGCTCCAGAAGACCAGGAAAAACAACCTTCACCTACCCATTTGGAACTTTTGCTTATCGGTGGATGCCTTTTGGTTTATATAATGTTCTTGTAATCTTTAAGAGGTGTATGATGTCTATTTTTTTTATATGATTGACAGGTTTATAGAGGTTTTCATGGATGATTTTTCTATTTTTAGTGATTCATTCGATGATTACCTTAATAACTTGACATTAGTGCTTAAAAGGTGTGTTAAAATGAATATAAAATTAAGTTGGGAGAAGTACCATTTCTTAGTTAAGTAGTGAATAATGATGAGACATATTATTTCAAGTAGAGGCATTGAAGTTGACAAGGCAAAGATTGATGTGATTGCTAAATTGTCCCCTCCTACTTCAGTTAAGGGAGTGAGGAGTTTTCTAGGTCATGCAGGTTTCTATAAATAGTTCATAAAAGACTTTTCAAAAATTTTTAGACCATTGTATAACTTGCTAGCTAAAGATGTGACTTTTCATTTTGATGATGAGTGCCTTGTTGCTTTCAATACCTTAAAAGAAAAACTAACTTCTACTCCAATTTGAGCAGTTCTTGATTTGTCCATTCCTTTTGAGCTTATGTGTGATGCATTTGACTTTGTTGTTGGTGTTGTCTTACGATAAAGAATAGATAAATTGCCTCATGTGATTCATTATGCAAGTAACATTTGAATGAAGCATAATTGAATTATTCCACTAGTGAAAGATAATTGTTTATTCTGATCATGCTGCATTAAAATATTTATTGACTAAGAAAGCTGCCAAGCCCAAATTAATCAGGTGGATATTATTGCTGCAAGAATTTGACCTAACAATTAAGGACAGGAAAGGTAGTGAAAATGTTGTAATTGATCATCTGTCCAAGTTAGTAGAAGGGACTAATTTTGAGTAGAATAAAGATAAAGCAAGCATTCCCATCAATGAGATTTTTCTTGATGAGCAACTATTTTCTGTAAAGGGAAGTGAACCTTGGTACGCTGATGTTGTTAATTATTTAGTTAAGGGAGTTTTTAATCCTATGGTGAATTCATAGGGAAGGTGGAGGTTACTATCTGTAGCAAAACACTACTTTTAAGATGATCTGATTGTATTTAAAATGTGTCCAGATCAGATCATTAGAAGCTGTGTACCTGAGGATGAACAACAAAGTTTTTGAAACATTATCACACATTCAGCTATGGATGGCATTTTGGAGGGAAGAAGACCACTCTTAAAGTTTTCCAATCTGGTTTTTACTGGCTAACTATTTTTAGGGATGCTCATGCCTTTTGTGCAACGTGTGATAGGTGCCAGAGAACAGGTAACATTGGTAAATGAGATGAAATGTCACTCACAAGTAACCTGGTTATTGAATTATTTGATTTATGGGGCATTGATTCATGGGTCCATACCCACCATCCAATGGGAACATGTACATTCTGGTTACTATTGATTATGTATCTAAATGGATTGAGGTAATGGCCATTAAAACTAATGATGCTAATGTTGTGCCAAAATTTCTGGAAGACAGAATTTTCTCTAGGTTTGGCACTCCAAGAGAAATCATTAGTGATAAAGGAACTCATTTTTACAATAAGGTATTTGTAGCTTTGTTGAAAAAGTATAACATCACTCATCGAGTTGCAACACCTTATCCTTCACAAACATCTGGACAAGTTAAAGTAAGCAATAGATAGATCAAAGTAATTCTGGAGAGGATAGTGAACACCTCTAGGAAAGATTGGGTAACGCAGTTGAATGATGCACTTTGGGCATATAGGACTTCATTCCAGACCTCAATAGGAATGAGTCCTTACAAACTTGTCTTTGGAAAAGCTTCCCATCTGTTGGTCGAGTTAGAGCACAAAGCATACTGGGCGATAAAAAAACTAAACTTTGATTTGCAGAAGGTAGGTGAAGAGAGAAAGCTTCAACTTAATGAACTGGAGGAGTTGATCGATGAAGTTATGAGAATGAAAAGATTTATAAGGAGTGAATAAAGAAATGTCATGATCAAATCATTCGCAAAAGATGCATTAAACCTGGAATGGAAGTTTTGCTTTATGACTCACGTTTATGTTTGTTTCCAGGAAAATTACAGTCTAGGTGGGTTGGACCATTCCTGGTGACACAAGTGTTAAGTCTAACCCTTTTACTAAGCTTCATTTTTATGATGAATGAGATTAAACAAATTAGTTTTGATGATAAACAAACAAATGAGTGAAGAATTAAGGTATTAACAAATTACTTTCCAAGTGTTGCAGTATTAATATCAAAACAGATTAAGGAAAGTAATAAATGAATGCTCAAATAAAAAGACATTCAAAAGTCACTTCAAAACTTACTTAGAATCCTTGCATGAAAAGATTAGAAACCAAGAAGAAATTCGGAGTTATGCAAAATCACTTAGAAGTAACCAGATGTAACTCAGAACTAGATCAGAAGCATCCTAAAACTTCTTTAGAAGCAATTCAAAAGAACTTTATTATTACTTAGAAGCAATACAAAAGTTCTATCACGCCATATAGATGCAACCCTGAAGACAACTCAATTGATCCGAACCATGTCAAAAGAATTCTTAGAGTAACATAAGTAACGCAAAAAGAAAAACAACATTACATAAAAGTAACGTAGAACATGTCATGGTGCACAGAAGTAGTATGGAAATCGTAACTTACTATGTAGAATCAAGACAGAAGCACTCTCAAGAATATGTTCAAGTAAAGCATAAATCATGAAGACATATAGAAGCAAAGTCCAAGCTTCATAGGTAAATTAGAGGCTACTCAAAAATAACTCAGAAGAGATTTTTAGCCTACTCAGAAGCAATGCAAAAGGATGACATTTCACAAAAGCATTCTCAGAAGGCATTTTCCAAAAAGTATGAGTCAAAGAAAAATATTAGAATCAAAGCCTATGTTACAAAAGTAAACCAGAAGCTACTCAGAAGTTCTTCAGAGGCTCGAAATATATCCGTTGAAGATTAAGATAATGGACAGAAATTTGGAAGAGGATACTACCAAAAATTCACTTACTATAGAAGATCTGCAAAAACACTTCAGAAACTTTGTTAAGGCAAAAATCGAAGCACAGAAGGTCGAGCACTCCACTCAAAATTTTTGAATTCTAACAATGCACAGAAGTCCCACCAAACCTGCCTAACTGATTTTAAAATGGTGCCAAAGACTACAACGACTAAAGTTTCAAATTCCTATATAGAGAGGATTAAGACGATATCAAAAATAACAAAGAGATTCACTTGAAATCATTTTGTCGATTAAGAGAAGAGCATTCTCAACTTTCCATTATTAAACTCGAGATGTTACATCACTACCAAAGTATTCAGAATCCTCAACATCAGATCTACATCAACTTCAAAAGGAGTTTGAATATGATCTCATTGCTTACTTTATTCTTTCAATTAAGCTTTAGCTTTCATACATGTTATCCTAAATAAGAGGCATTATTATTATAATTTCATTTTGAAAAATCAAGAGCTAGTTGGTAAGCTCTGTAAAATCAACTATTTGTAAAAGTTTCTGGTTCGCTTTGAAAAACCAATAAGTTAGTTGGTAAGCTTGAAAACCAGTGTATAAGAGTTTCTGGTAAACTTGGAAAGCTAGTAAGTTGTTGGTGAGCTTGTAAACCTACAAGTGTTATAGTAGAATCTGAGTTCAATAAAGAAAACTGACTTAGAGAAGTGGAGTAGGAACCCAGGAAGGGTCAAACCACTATAAAAATACTATCTATATACTCTAGGTTATTATCTCTTTCATTTTAAAGCACAAATAGTAATTTAATGGCCAAAAGTTTTAGAAGCTCAATTCCTCCCCCTCCCCCTCCTGAGCTACCATTTAGTTAGGGACCAACAAGTGGTATCAGAGTAGGCTTCACTAATTAATTTTCAAATACTAGTATATTAACTTGTGAAGAGATTCAAATGGCTAGTATATTCCATAACACATTTGTTGAAGGGCAATTCAATTCCAGACCACCGCTTTTTGATGGAACCAATTATGGGTATTAGAAGATGAGAATGCAAAAGTTCTTAACTGCCATAGATTACCAATTATGGCTTATAGTTAAGAATGAAAAGAATGTTACAAATACAAAAGATAAATATACGCTTGAAGATATTCAAACAGTAGAACATGATGCTAAAGCAAAGAATTGTCTCTAACTGTGCACTATGTTCATCTGAATTTGAAAATATTTTTGCATGTGACTCAGCCAAAGAAATCTGGGAAAAACTCCAAGTAGCACATGAAGCTATAAATCAGGTAAAAGAAACTAAGATAAATATTCTAGTGCAGGAATATGAAGCCTTATCCATGAAAGAAAAAAAATCCATCTCTGAAATGTTTGGAAGGTTTCAGAAAATCACCAATGGACTGAAAAGCTTGGGAGAGAAATATGAAGAACCCAAGTTAGTTAAGAAAATATTGAGATCTCTACCTAGATTCTGGATGCCCAAAGTAACTGTCATATAGGAAGCAAAGGATTTAAGTAAAATGAAAGTAGAAGAACCCGTGGGATCACTTATGATCCATGAAGTCTTAATGAAAGAAAAAGCTCAAGATGAATTCAAAGGCAAGAAGATTGCTTTGAAAGGTGAATAAAAAAATGAAGAATCTTTAGAAGAAGCCTCAACAAGTGAGGATGATGAGGAAATGACAATGATAACCAGAAGATTCAGAAATATGATCAGAAAGAAGAAATTTGGAAACAACTTCAAAAGCAACAACAAGAGCAAAGAAAAAAAGAAGGACATTCCAATATGTTATGACTAAAACAAAGCTGGACACATAAGATTTGACTGCCCCGAATTAGACAAAAGGCAAGGAGACAAAAAGAAAATATAATTCTTATTTTGATAAAAAGGATACTTCTAAAAATAGGAAATTTGAAAATAATAAAAAGGCAATGGGAAAATGCTGAAAAATATGATGAAAGAAAGTTCAAGTGAAATAGAAGAAGAAAATGAAGCTCAATTTAGTTCACTCAACTCCAAAGAAAAAAATCAGGAGGAGCATCATATAGCAATATGCTTCATGGCTATTCATGAAGATGAGGTAAATTCAAAAACTAAAACTTTTGATTTAGAAGAATTTTTAGATGAATTATATTTAAACATTAAAACAAAAAGAGAATTACAAAAGATAATCCATGAATGCTCTAAGTTAAAACACGAAAATACCCAACTTAAAACTAACATTAATATAGAACTTGAGCAAACAAAGTAGAAAATCATGCTCTTAGAAAAACTTTAACTTCCACATTATTTAAACTAAAGATAAAGAAGAAAAATAGAGAAAATCATAGAAAGAAATCTAGCAATCTTGGAAGAAGATTAGGACCCAAACAAAACTAGATTTGGGTACCAAAAACTGTTGTTGACATAATGAATATGTCAATATCAATAGATAATTATTTAGTAGCATCTAAAAAGTAATGGGTACCAAAATATTCTAATACTAACCCACCTAGACCCATTTCTAAATGGGTACCAAAAATTATAGCTTGATTTTATCATTACAGGTGTGCTTGAGAGCCACAAGAAGTACCAAATGATATATTGATAGTGGTTGCTCAAGACATATGACAAAAGATAAGGAGCTGTTCAAAAAATTAAAAGCTTAAAATAGAGGACTAGTTACCTTTCTAGATAATAAAAAATGTCGAGTGGTTGGGATGGGTAAAATTAGTCAACTTCCCTCTATTACTATTTCAAATATTTTACTAGCAGAAGGATTAAAACACAATCTATTAATTGTTAGTCAATTTTATGAAAATTGATATAAGGTTGTGTTTGAATCTCATATATGTTCTGTAATAGATAATTCAAACTTAGTTGTAGTACTCAGTAAAAGATATGAAAATGTGTATTTAGTATATTTAAGTGATATCCAAGTAAAATGTCTTGTTGCAAATAATGAAGAATCCTTGTTGTGGTATAGAAGACTGGGACATGCCAACAAATTCATGATGGAAAAACTATACAACAAAGATCTTGTAGTTGTCTTACCCAAACTGAAATTTGACCAAAATGAATTCTGTGATGCTTGCTTAAAAGAAAAGCAAGTTAGAGAATCATTCAAATCAAAGAAAGAAGTGTACACAAGTCAACCATTTTAATTGCTACGCATGGATCTTGTTGGACCAACAAGAACTAGAAGTCTTGTAGGGAAACATTATGCATATGTTATTGTGGATGACTATTCTAGATTCACTTGGATAATGTTTCTTACTTCGAAAGATGAGTTCTTTGAAACATTTACCAAATGTGTACAAAATGAACAAAATTCTCATATAATAACTATAAGAATTGATCATGGTGGAGAATTTGAAAAATATAAATTTATTGCTTTTTGTGAAAGTAATGAAATTTTACACACCTTTTCTGCACCAAGAACACCTCAGCAAAATAGAGTAGCTAAAAAGAAAAATAGATCTTTACAAGAGATGGTAAGGACAATGTTGAGTGAATATGACTTACCCCAATACTTTTGGGCTGAAATAATGAATACTTCATGCTACATCATAAATAGAATTTTTACTAGATCCATGCTCAACAAAACTCCATATGAGTTATATTATGGCAGAAAACCAAACATCTCTCATTTCCACAATTTTGGTTGCAAATGTTTCATTCTTAACAATGAAAAGAAAAACCATGAGAAATTTGATAGCAAATCTGATGAAGGCGTTTTCCTTAGTTATTCCATTGTTAGCAAAGAATTTAGAGTCTACAAGCTGAAAAATAAAACTATAGAGAGGTTCATTCATGTAAAATTTGATGAAAGTACTAACCCCTCTAGAAAGATAAGCAATTTTGATGATGAGATAGGAGAACTTACAACTTCTTTGGAGAAAATAAAAATACAAGATGAAGACAAAGATTCTTCACAAACAAAAAATACACAAAGATGAAGAAGAACCAGATGATAGAGCATCCATCAATGAGGTAAATAATGAAGGCAACAATACTCCTCCAAAAGATTGGAGATTCATGCATGATCATCCGGAAAACCAAGTAATTGGTGATATTTATGATAAAGTAATAACTAGATCTTCATTTCATCAAATTTGTGGTACCTTTGCTTTTATTTCCCAATTATAACCTGTAACACCTTGGGTGTTAATGGATGTTGAAAATGAGGAGAATTTTTTGCATTTTAGTATAATGAGGAATTGAGGTGATGAACAGCGATTTATAAAGAAATTTGTTATGGAAAAATGAATTGAACAAAGAGAATGGCTTCATTAGTAGTTTTGAGTGAAAAAGAACTTAATTGGTGGTTTGGAGTAAAGTCATATATATGACTTGAATGACCAATGTCGCATGATTTTTATATATAATGTGATGTGTATGAGATATTAAATTGAAATTTTGAGATAATTTTGGAATTTTGAACTATAAAGTTGAAAGTTATGTAAAAAGAACTCAATAGGTGAATTTGAGCAAAAGCATGTATTTGACCTATACAAAGGATCTAAACTAGTTATCATATGTATTATAATGTGTGTGAAGCATCAGTTTGAGTATTAGATGCAACTTGGAATGAAAATGGTATATGGAGTCACTTATAGCAGAAAATTCAGTTAAAAAGAACTGAATAGGTGATTTTTGACAATTGACCTCAAATTAGGTGGAAAATAGTTGACCATGTCCCCTTTAATGTATATGATATGTGGAAGGTGAAAGTTATGATGTTCAAAGTATTTTATGAAAAATGGGGCTATTGATGATTTTGTTTAAGTACAAATTCGAAAATTGAATAGCTTATTGCAATTGACACGTTATTATTTGCATTTATGGTGATAATTAATTTCTTAAATGAGTATTTCAGGATGATTATGCATGAAATTAATGAAAAATTAAATGATTAAAAGTTTAGTGATGATAGATGAGAGAAAAATGGAAAATTTGGAAGAAAACTAAAGGGGCACAAATGTCTATTATAAAATTATTGAATTTGAAAAAGGGGTCATTGTGATTGATTTTTGATATAAATAATGGACTAATTTGAAAGAATGTTCAACATAAACAATTGCATATCATGAAATTATCTATCCAATGGAGAAAAATCACTTGATTCTGACATCATATGTGAAAGTTATGACTAATATACTAAAGTTGTTCCAAATGATAGAAAAATACCAAGATGAATGAGATGGGTCAACTTTATTGAAAATTTTGACATATTTAGAGGACTATTTGGAAAGAGTTGTTAACATAAAAATTGTATTTCTTGAATTTATCCTTCCAATGCCTCAAAAATTAGGTCATTTGAACATCGTATGCAAAATGTATACTCAAAATACTATCACCATGTCGAACAGAAAGAGCTTGCCGTGGCAAGGCTTTTCTTTGTCGTGGCAAGCCTCCAGAAAACACATTTTTTGGCATCCAGCAAGACCATGCCATGACAAGGCAATTTTTCTACCTTGGCAAGGTCATTTTCTTCTGCAGTAAGGCTTCAAAAATGCACATTTTGGCCGTCCAGCAAGACCTTGTCGCGGCAAGGTTTCGCTGGCACGCCGGAGCACTAGAACATTGCGACGTTTTAAGCCCCAAACCCATTTCATTTTGCCTCGTTTTCATCCCGTCACTTTTTTTTCTTGCTCTGGCTTTGGAACCCATCTCGTTTAGCCTAAAATTATGCCATATGAACTTGGAAAATTCTTTGTTTAGGTAGAAAATTGCTTACTTTTGTCCCTAAACCCAAGTTACAGTCTTTTAGATGGTGGGAGAAGGAAAAAGATTAGATTTTCTTTAATCAGAAGATGATATTTTCGACCTTGAGCATGGATTTATGTTCATTAATGACAACTACACTTGGATTTAAGGTGAATTACTTTATCCCATCTGAAAATTTGATTTTTGTAGACTAGGGTTTTATATAATTTTCTGAAAAGTGATTTTTAGTAGAAAATGATATGAATAAGTATAAAGAAAATGAGTATTGAGTTAATTATCATAAATTGGGAATGATTTGGCTATGAAAATCATAATTTTTGGCTTGTTAGGTTTCTATCAATAGTAAAAATTAGGGAACTTCATGAATTTTGTGAAATTATCATGGGAGAAAGGTTTGATTCATGATTTATAATGTTTTGAGACTCATTTGGAATGAATCGAACATGTGAGGCATGTGTTTAAGCCATAACCTAAATTAGGTTAAACAGGATTTTTCTGTGTGAGCTATGTAAATCCTGAATTGGGTAAATGGAAAGCTTAATTAAGCTATTTAAGTGATAAGTTATGGAAAAAATCTGATTTAGCTAGTGTATGGCACATGTTTGATAACATTTTTCAATGAGAGAAATGATGAGTATGGAATTATGCGCTTGGGAAGTATATAGGTTTAGCCATAAATCATATTTATTGGTTTGGAAGAAACCAGTTTGAGCTATGTTTGTAATAAATGAGATTTTACCCAGTACAAGATGATCTGAAAAGGATTAAAAGGAATGGAGCTGGAGAAGTGTATGATGATTCATCAGTAGGTAAGTAGGCACCCCTCCTTTGAATTGCTATATTGTATAATTGAGGATGAAAATCCCATTTAATAGTATCCGGCCTTGTGTGTTTTGATATGAATTATATATGATTATTTTCTATTATATGTCTACTTACTAAGTTTGCCCGGACTCATGTCTTCTTGTTTAATTTTTTAGTTAACAGGCCAAGTGAAGAATTCCCAGATATGGATTGGGATTGTTGAGCAAGATTGAAGTCTTTTTAATTATGGTATTAAATGTGTGATTGGTTGTATATTTGTATTGTATTTAAAGGATTTAAATAATGTATAATAAGATATAATGGCATATCATTAGAATGTATTTATGATTTTGTACAGGAGGATAGAAATTCCCATTAGATATGATGCCATCATGATTCACCTAGATCTTGGGCTGTGGGTAAGTGTGTGTATGTTTTAGAATTTATTGTTGCTTTATTATAATTGATAGATAATTGTATAGGTTAAACCCTAAGAATTTAGGGGATATTCTGTTCATTTTTTTGTAAAAACTAGTCGAGTTCCACAATGGAACTTGAGCACCCCAACCTAAAAGTGGTTAATTCAAGGTAAAATACAGTATAAAATGATAAGTTGCACTCAGAAGGTGGGGCGTGACAGAAACAACTTGCATTGATTAAGCCTTAAAAGATGAAAACTAGATTATAGCCATGCAAGAAGAATTAGATTAGTTCAAATGTAACAATGTGTGGGCACTTATTCCAAGACCCTACCATCAATCTGTTATAGGAACCAAATGGGTTTTTAGGAACAAATTGGATGAATCTGGTATAGTGATAAGAAATAAAGCAAGACTCATAGCAAAAGGATACTATTAAGAGGAAGTAATAGACTTTGAAGAATCATATACTCTTATTTTCAGAATTACAGCTATTAGAATGTTATTATCATTTGCATCTTTTATGAATTTCAAACATTTTCAAATGGATGTTAAAAGTGCATTTCTAAATGGTTTTATGTCACGCCCTACCTTCTGAGGCCCAACTTATCATTTTACACTGGATTTCACCTAAATTTGCCCACTTTTAGGGTGGAGTGCTCTACCCAAAAATTGGCAGAGCCTAATCTGGAATATTAAGGTCTAACCTGTACAATTATTTATCAAAATTAATATAGCCACAAAATAAATTCTAAAACACACACACTTACTCATAGCCTAAGATCTATGTAGAATCATGATGGCGGTAAACCCAATTAACTAATATACAATTCATCTACAATATTAATATGACAAGCCATTCCATCTATTATACATCAATGGAAATCTGTTAAATACAATCAGCTAACTACCAATGCATAATTAAATTTATATTTACAATCCATAATATCATAATGAATAAGTCTTCAATATTGCTTAACAATCCCAATGCAAATTTGGGAAATCTTCACTTGGCCTGTAGCTAAAAAAATAAATAAGAAGGCATGAGTCCGGGCAACTTAGTAAGTAGGCATGTAATAACAAAATATAATCAATAATCCAAATACATTATATTCAATTTCAACAACAAACTAAATTCATGTTCAATATTGTCGTATTTCAAACATTACCACTTCATCATCACAATTACCAATTTCCATAAATTACACATACTATTCAATGGGATGTTCTTCATCCCTTTCAATAAACAACCATACATATGAATAATAATTATACAATGAACATCAATAATCAAAACCAAGGGATACCCACTATCCCAACAAATTAAATACACCAATCTTCAACCCATATGGAACGTTCACAATCCCCAAACAAAACAACCATGCCCGGATACAATCAAATGAGATTTTTATCCACAAACATACAATATAATTAATCACGGATGGGCACTTATTTACCTCAGGTTATTAGCTCCCAACCATTCCTTCAATTCTATGCCTTTTCATCCTTCTCTGATCATCCTGTATAGGGTAAAATCTCATTCATTACAAATATAGCTCAAACTAATTTCTTCCCAACTAATGGGTATTGATAAGAACATAATATATCATCTTTTTTATATCTAAATTCAAATGTTTAAGATCTTGTTTCAATATTTTTTAGTGGATATTGCACTTAACAGAGTTTGTCTTATTGATATGCAAAATGAAACTGAAGATTACAAAAGATGTTACTTTAAAGTAATCTCTGGGACTGATGGAGGCATATTTGGAAAATCTATTCAATATGAAAGGTTTAGGATTTATTCTTATCTCCAATGTAATAAAAATCATATGATTATGAATTTATATGAGAAATTTATAGTTAAAACAATGCAACTATCTGTAGAGTTTTACATTCGTTTGCTACATCCTTTGACAGAAGGCATCACTTTGCAGGCTCATGAATCATAGAAGATAGATGATTTAGACAAAGTGATAAACATAAAAGTTGTAGAACCTGAAATTATCAATCTAATTCAAAAGCAATGGAGTAATTCTGAGTTCTTATGAGAAGTATACAATCAAAATAGTGGTACTCTTTATACAGATCTTTGAAGTAGAGTTTTTACTCCCAAGTTCACTAACACAAAAGGCAATAATTTGAGGGCCCACGAATCAAAATACAATCAGAATAAGGAAACATGATTAACATAAATGTTATAGATCATGAAATTATCTATTTAAATGAATAAGAATCAATTATTTTGGATTACATATGGTAGAGTTATGATGATTTTACTAAAACTGCTCTGGAACATCAAAAACTCCGAAGTAGATTTTTGTTCCAAAGTTTACTTCAGAGAACTCTAAAGCAGAACAAAAATCTCCGCAGTAATGATTTTTTCTTTGAAGTTCACTTCAAAGAAATTAGAAGTAGAACAAAAAAAACTGTAAAGTAGAACTAAAATCTCTAAAGCAATGATTTTTTCTCCAAACCTCACTTCAAAAATCTCTGAAGCAACAATTTTTTCTCCGAAGTTCATTTCAGAGAATTCCGAAGCAACGATTTTTTCTCCAAATTCACTTCTGAGAACTCTGAAATCAGAATTCAAATTTTTTCTCAATTTTCATGCCTCCAAATTAGCCTAACAAGAATCAAAGCTTAGAATTGAAACTGCACAAATTTAGTTGTTCTTCCATGCATCAGATGTTGCTATCCAAACTATGATCAACAATATATTTTTAGCAATGGAGTCCCATAATGATCAGCAATTGCAATCATCTAAGATATTTTTGAAGCAATATCCTTTACATACATTGTTGAAATGTTTAGAAGTTGTTGCAATTTGCGAAAGATAGAAAATACAGAGTTATTTTTAGAAGATGATTCTTGTGCATAAAGGAATTAAAATTCATGGAGAAATTCTATTAAGACCTAGCTACTTGGGTCATTTAAGGAGATCTAAGAGTTTAGATCAGGGGGGAGTGGAGCATAGACAGAGAGTTGGATGAGGAGAAGAGTTTAGAGGAAGAAGATCAGTGGAGAAAGCCGCTGCAACCTGAATATTTTGTTTTCTTTCTAGTTCATCTTTTTATTTTTGAATCAACATTCAATATTGGATTGTGATGATATTTATCAATTACTTAATTGGTTTTAATTCAAATATGATATTCTAAATTTTTATTATCTAGGATTAAATGAATCCTAGCAATGAAGCTTGTGTTGATGTTTAATTTTTGAGTTAAATTAGTTTCTTCCTCATTGTTTCTTCTTTACTAAGCTTAATGCATGTATGTGCTTAGCTACCATGTGCATGAACTGAGATTCTTAATTTATACTCTAGAGAGGTGAATTAGGAATAACTATTGAATTGAAGAATATATGATGCAATGAAGTCTAGAAATAGCCATTATAAATGTGCAATCCGTGTGAATATGACCTTATGAGCGCATATATTACACTTGGATGCTTAAGCTAAATGGGTTTATTAAGTTAGATTTGCATGGAGACATAATAAATCATTTTAATAGGCACACCTATCATACCACTTGAGAAAGGGTGGTGGATACTTTAGTGCATCTGATTGACAATGCGAGGAATGATGATTTACTCAATGCAAGTCATCAATACAAGTGGATTTGCTAGGTAAAGTTGAATTCCTAGATATTTCATCCATTGATATTTCTTCTTTTACTCTTACAATTTGTCAACTTCATTGTTTATTCAAATTTAGATCTTATATCTTCTACTAAATTTCATTCAATCAAATATTACTAATTTGATACAAGTTTGGTACTTAGTGTGTAACAACTTACTTTCTAGTGGGAACAATGCTCAACTTAGCTCATCTATATTACTTGTGATCATGTATACTTGATCAATTACAGAAAGTAGTGTATGGTACGAAGTCAGCAAGGCAATCTAACTGAGTTTGACTCAGATATTGATCGTACCTATAGAAGAAGACTAAGAGAATAATTGATTCTTATTGAAAAGATGGAAGGAGTAGGTGTAGCTGGAGTGGCTGTAGCTAAAAATCCACGCAGACTTTTGAGAGATTATGTTGCTCCAACTATCTAGGGACAAACATCATGCATAAGAAGACCTGCAGTTCAAGCAAATAATTTTGAGATTAAGTCATCTCTTATTCACATGCTTCAGCAATCTGTTCAATTCAGTGGACTTCAAAGCGATGATCCAAACAGCCACTCAGATGCTTTTCTTGAAATTTATGATATAATCAAATATAATGGAGTCACTGATGATGCAATCAAGTTGAGATTATTTTCATTTTCTCTAAAGGACAAAGTTAAAAGTTAACTTTCTTCTCTTCCTGTAGGCTCAATCACCACTTGGGATGCTATAGCATAGAAGTTCTTAGGTAAGTTTTTCCTGCCTTCAAAATCTCCTAAGATGCCTAACAATATTACAACTTTCATGTAGATGGATAATGAATCACTATATGAAGCATGGGAGAGATTTAAAGACTTGTTGAGGAGATGTCCACATCATGACTACCCATATGGATGCAAATACAAACTTTTCATAATGGGACTAGTCTAAATTTTTGTTCTATGATTGATGCAGCTGTAGGTGGATCATTGAATAACAAAATGCCAGAAGAAGCTTACAAACTACTAGAGGAGATGGCATCTAATGGCTATCAGTGGCCTACTAAGAGGCTACCAATGAGAAGACCAGTAGGAGTGCATGAAGTGGACAACCTCACTACACTCACAACACAGTTTGAAGCATTGAATAGGAAGATAGACAATATGAATGCTTCAGTAATGAAAATTTCGAAAGTGACCTGTGATTTCTATGATGGAGGACATGTTAGCATGGATTGTCAGGTAGGTAACACTTTTACACAATCTAAAAAAAATAACTTTGTTAGTAATTTCAATAAACAAAACAATCCATACAACAACACTTACAATCCGGGGTGGAGAAATCATCCAAATTTCTCATGAAATAATCAGAATAAAGCAAGGCCACCACCAAAATTCAAGCAATAAGAGGAGAGAAAATGTAATCTAGAAGAGATGGTCAGCAAACTAGCGAATAGCACTCAAAATTTCATGAGCAGCACTCAAGAATTTATGCATAACACATACATGAGGTTTCAAAATCAAGAGGCCTCAATGAAGAATTTGGAGATGCAAGTAGGGCAACTAGCAAATATGTTATCAGGAAGACAATAGGCCTAGCAACACTAAGAAAAATCTAATTAAAAAGGTAAAAGCTATAACTTGAGAAGTGGAAAGTAAGTGTGAGAAGAAGATGTTCAACAAGAGAATCCCAAAGAAAAACAAGAGGAAGTAATTGAACAACCACAAAAGGCAGCTAAGAGTAAACTTTTCCAAACAATCCCAAGCCTTATGTGCCTCCAATCCCTTATCCACAAAGACTTTAACAACATAAGTTGGATGAGCAATTTTTTAAATTTCTGAATGTATTTAAAAAACTACATATTAACATTTCTTTTGCAGATGCCTTAGCACAGATGCCTAGCTATGCAAAATTTTTTAAGGAGATCTTAGCAAATGAAAGGAAGTTGGAGGATTATGAAACTATGAAATTGATGAGGAATGTTCAACTATCCTGCAAAACAAACTGACATAAAAGATGAAAGATCCAGGGAGTTTCACTGTCCCTTGCACTATTGGTGATTTATTTTGAAAAGGCATTATGTGATTTGGGTGCAAGTATTAACTTAATGCCTTTCTCTATTTCAGAAAATTAGGATTCAGAGAGGTCAAAACAATGATAGTATCACTTCAACTTGCTGATCGTTCAATCAAACATCCAAGGGGTATTGTTGAAGATGTGTTGCTAAAGGTTGATAAGTTCATTTTTCTTGCTAATTTCATAGTTTTGGATATGGAAGAAGATAGGGAGATACACTTATCTTGGGTAGACCATTTCTAGCAACATGAAAAACTCTTATTGATCTTCAACAAGGAAAATTAATTCTTAGAGTTCAAGATGATCAAGTCACCTTTAATGTCTTTGAAGCAATGAAATATCCTTTGGATGCTAATTCTTGTTTTGCAGTTGAATCTATTGATAGGTTGGTAAATAGAATTTTTCAAGAAAGTGTAGTTGAAGATCCACTGGTGGCATGCTTGACTCAACCAAGCAATAGAGAAACTAAGAGAGAGGATGTAGAGCATTGTGAAACATTTATGGAGGCAAACCCACCCTACTCAAAGCAACAATCACCAAGAGTTGAGGAGCTAAGATAAATCAACAAAAAGCTTAAGCCATCTATAGAAGAACCTCCTATTCTTCAACTCAAACCTTTAACTTCTCATTTAAAATATGCTTACTTAGATGAAGTTTCTTCTCTGCCAGTGATTATTTCTTCTTCTTTGACAGATATGATAGAGGAGAAACTAATAAGAGTATTGAGAGATCATAAGGGCGCAATTGGATGGAAATTTTTAGATATCAAAGGAATCAACACTTCACTTTACATGCTTAAAATTTTAATGGAGGAGAAATACAAACTCACTATCCAACACCAAAGGCGTTTGAACCCAAAGATGCAAGAAGTGGTGAAAGTAGAAGTGATCAAAGTACTTGATGCAAGAATCATCTATCCTATTTCTAACAGTCCATGGGTGATCCCTGTGCAAGTTATACTAAATAAGGGAGGTATGATTGTTCAGAAAAATGACAACAATGAATTGATTCCAACTAGAACAGTTACTGGATGGCGTGTATGTATTGATTACAGGAAATTGAATGATGCCACTAGAAAAGATCACTTTCCTTTACCATTTATTGATCAGATGTTGGAAAGACTTGTAGGACATGAATTTTATTGATTTTTGGATGTTTACTCAAGTTATAATCAAATTCCCATTGCACCAGAAGATAAAGAGAAAACTACATTCACTTGTCCATATGGTACTTTTGCTTTTAAAAGAATGCCTTTTGGTCTTTACAATGCACCCACCACATTTTAGGGCCATTTTTTCAGATATGGTGAGGAATATATTGAAATTTTCATAGATGATTTTTCTATTTTTGGCTCATCTTTTAATTCATGTTTGCATAATTTGGCTTTGGTTTTGCAAAGATGTGAGGAGACTAACGTTATTCTAAATTGGGAGAAATGTCATTTTATGGTTTAAGAAGGG
This sequence comes from Pouteria campechiana, assembly GCA_036873735.1. Lineage (NCBI taxonomy): Eukaryota > Viridiplantae > Streptophyta > Magnoliopsida > Ericales > Sapotaceae > Pouteria > Pouteria campechiana. Next base: position 27,575 of record JAYJMB010050307.1, read on the forward strand.
ATAGTGCTTGAATATAAGATTTCAGAAAAAGGAATAGAAGTTGATCATGGCAAAGTGGAGGTCATCAAAAAATTGACTCCACCCACATTTGTTAAACTTGTTAGAGGATTTCTGGGGCACACAGGATTTTATAGACAGTTTATCAATGACTTTTCAGAAATTGCTAAACCCCTCTAATCAATTAGTTAAGGATGTACTATTTAACTTCTCAGATGATTGCTTGTAGGCCTTTAACACTTTGAAGGATAAATTGGTTTCAACACCAATCATGATAGTACCAGCTTAGGATATACCTTTTGAGCTAATGTGTGATGCAAGTGATGTTGCCATAGGAGCTATTTTGGGATGAAGAAAGGGGAGAAATTTTTAGATAATTTACTATGCTAGTAGGACCTTATCACGAGCCCAACTAAATTATTCAACAACTAAAAAGGAACTCTTGGTAGTAGTTTTTGCTTTTGATAAATTTTGTTCTTACTTGATTGGTTCTAAAGTGATTGTTTATTCGTATCATTTAGCTCTAAAATATTTGCTTGCAAAGAAAGAATCAAAGCCTAGATTGACTAGGTGGATTCTCTTGCTACAGGAATTCGATTTAGAGATAAAGATAAGAAGGGAATTGAGAATCTCATTACAGATCACTTGTCTAGAATTCCAACTGCAAAAGCTGAGGAGACTCCAATTCTTGAAGAATTCCCTGATGAGCATATATTTCATGTCAACTCCACACAAACACCCTGGTTTGCTGATTTTGTGATTTATTTGGCAAGTAATGTTTTACTACTCAAGCATCATTTGTCTTACTTGCTACTCAAGCATCAAATGTGATTTATTTGGCAAGTTTGAAATTGGCCAAAAAGTGTCTTACTTTATAACTCTCATCTTATACTATTTTCTAGTAAGTTACGATCTAATGGTCAGGTCCTTTCACTGTCACAAGGATACTGCCATATGGGATAATTGAATTTGCTCATGACACCAAGGGAACATTTAAAGTGAATGGCAGTGTCTGAAGCCATACTTTGAAGGAAGATATGATAAGCAAAAGTTCACATTGGACTTGAAAGAACTAGCTTAAAGAAAGAGATAGTCAAGCTGAAGACTATAAATCAGAACAACTTCCTCATCCCTTTGCTTTTAGGATTTTTAGTCTAGCATAGTTTGCTTTAATTTTTTTTTAAGTCCTTTTTTTTGCTTACTTGATTTCAGACAATTCTATGTTGCAGCCATCAATAGTTTCATCAACGCTTGTCCACTAGAAAAGGAGAATGGTTCACTTTAGAGGATAAAGTTGAATTCATGAGAAATAGATGATCTGAACTTTCTTTGTTCTCTTCGCATTTAGCTTAGTTGTTTGTTTTGTTTTATCCATTTGGATAGATTTTTTAGTTACAGTTTGATGTTTCTATTGCAGAAGTAAGAATCTGATTTTAGATTGAGCATAGAAGTTTTATGAGATTGCAAATTATGTATCAAGTATGAAAATTGTCAAAAAATTGCAAAGAATGCTAATAAATTTCAGAAGAAGAGGATTAGAATGCACTTCATTCAAGGAAGCTCCTAAACTTAAACTTCTTGCATCGCCACATGATAGACACAGGTTGGCCCCATAGCCATCATAAAATATATAAATGAGCCACACTGGGCTCTGAGCCAATCAGGCGCCAAAACTAAATTTTACCAGCAAACTCGGGTGTGTAAAATAAATGTACATAATTTCTAAAAGAAAATTCTTATTTACTAGTTTATAAATATCCAATTAACCTAAAAATAATTTTACAGATTTTCAATAATATGAAAAATGTTTGATGCAATTTTCAGATCA
>JAYJMB010050318.1:0-17311 GCA_036873735.1 Pouteria campechiana
CTCTCTCTCTCTCTCTCTCTCTCTCTCTCTCTCTCTCTATATATATATATATATATATATATATATATATATATATTGATCGATTGATTGATGGTAGGGTGTTTGGTATTTTCTGTCGGCCATGATTGATTCTCTCTTTCTCTCTGCCGACCATGATTGATTCGCTTTGGGAAATATACCAGACTTTCGTAGCTATCGGAGGATGAGAATGCGCGAGTAAATAGAGTAGGATGGGCGCAAGAAGCTGAACATCTATTAAAATTCGTTTTTTTTTTTTTTTTGGGTTAGAATTCGCTTCTGGCCATTTCCCGAACTCGTTTTATTTTATGTTCCGGAACACAGATTAGTGACTGATTGCAGCTTTAGAAGCCCATTTAGGGGGTTTTCTTCTGTTTTTTTGGTCCACGCAATGTGATTGAATTCAGGGGGAAAAATGAAGTTGACATTTCTAAATGGGCTTTTTGTATGGAACATGAATATGGAGGGTGTGTTTAGAGTTTTGGTGTCCATTTGAAGTATTTCCTAACTAGGTAATTTCATTGTTTAGTTTGGATCAACAAAAGCTGCGAGTTTGCAAGTTAATATCTCATTATGAATATACTAGGCAATCATCATTACTTTGGTCATTCGATTGTCTTAAACTCTGTTCTTGTTTTTATTTATTTATTACGGTATATGAAACTGATGATGTGCTTCAGTATTCAGTTCAGTATGGAAAGGTAAGCCATTGATATGTCTCTCTGTGACGGTAACTTATCTGCAGACCATTTATTGTTACTACCTAGAGTGCTTGGAATGGTAATTGACTGAGCAGTGATAGCCTTACCCTTGGTCTTTCTGCTTCATTCAACTGAATTCCCGAGAAGTGATGCCATCAAAATACACTTCCAAATGAGTGCAATTGGTTACTTTTAATGCAGTTTCTAGAGAATTTAAACAAATCCAGGAAGACAGCTTAGCCATGCCAGTGGCTTTTGAGACAAGTTATTCAAATCCAGTAAGATACCTTCCATGCCAGTTGTTTTGAGACCATCCATTATCCTGATTACTTTATTGATGGGTCTTATATTTACATTCCATAAGATTAGATCTCCTATTGATTGCCACTTCAATGTTGGTGGATGTTACTAGGAAAAAGTAAAAGTAGGTAAATGGACCTTTGTTTCTCCTTCTGTCATATAGAATGCGTTGCTTGCCTTATTATGATGGGGTATTTATTTGAGGCATCCAGTTAACTTTGCTTTTGAATTCATTTAGAATATCAAACATTGCTGTACATCTGGTTTCGCAATACTCAATGTGGGTGCAAACATTGCCCCTTCTTTTCTCTCAGTTCTGGGCTTACTGTTAATAGTTCATGTTTACATTGTTCTTTCTTTTGTTACGTGTAGTGAAAGAGAAAAGATGGGTAGAATTTAAAGGTGAGGAGGACCCCACCTCCCTCCCAGGTTAGTCTTCTAGGCAACTGCACTTCCTTCTGTACTCTATGCCATTGGAAATTTTATATACTTCACTTTTAATTCCAAAAGCTAGAGAAATTTCAAATGCATAATCAACTCTATGCCATTGGACTGGTCTTCTTATTCTTGTCCAAATTCACAAGGTTTCTTGTTGATGCAGAATCCATTTTCTCCATGCGTACGACTGAATCCTGTGATTTTTTTGGGCATAAACTAGACAATAAATTTGTGCACCATGGTTTTTGATACACCTAGAATAGTTTAAGAACATAATTGAATGGTATCGTTGAATACATTGAAAATCAGTACCTGGTCCTGTTTACTGAGTTGCCATCTTATCTACTATGTTTTCGTGCTTGTAATTCGGTGGTTTTTGTTGTTGTTGTTCTTTTTTTGTGTGTGTGTGTGTGTGTGTGTGTGTGTGTGTGTTTGCGCGTTGTAGTTGAGTGGATATGCTGGTTAAATGGACAGAGGAAAAAGGCACCAACTCCTGAGGTACTTTCTCTATTTTGGGACGAAAATAAACTTTTCTGTAAGTTCTACAATATGGTTTATGTTTTTTGTTGTTATTCTTCATGATGACTGCATTTCATCATTTCAGTTTCGTTACTTTCAAGAATTTTTTGTTCTTGAATGGCTTCCTCTGTGCCTAGGAAGGGTTATCTGCCTGCTGGGCAGTTGGTCAGAAGGGTTATCTGCCTGCTGGGCAGTTGATCAAGGACTTACGCATGATTGTGCATGGAAATTTCCATGAGGACACAAGGCAAATGTGCCAAAAGTCAGGCCATGTGGACAGTCCAGGCTATGTCCTAGCACTAATTTGAAAGTTCAGATATCTTGTACATCACTGTCAAACATTGGTGAGGATTTCAGTTTTGGAATCTTGCAAAGGAAGAGGACGTCCTTTTTTCTCTTTTTTCCAGGTGTAGGCAAAGGAGCTGGACTTGTTAATGCCTTCCATATCTAGAATGGAGCTATTGCTTTATTCTTGGGAGCTATTTCAATGTTTTGTGTCAGATATACTTTTGAACTTATTTTTCAAGGTAACAACTTCCATTTATTTAATGTTTTTCTTGATTCCTTTGTTCAGGAAATCATTGAGCTAGAGGCAAGGCGTGAACGCACAAGGCTTAATGCTGCTCGTATGCATCTACCTCATCCTTGATTTCTATGGATGCTTATATTGACTGGTTATTCTCTGAACATCTTTGTTAATCTTCACAAAAATTTATAATCATAATGGTACTGGGGAAAAAAAGCATTTTAAACACCTTTTAATCATTAGCTAGGATTACTTGGCACTATTTTGTTTATAAAAATGAGCAATTGTACTCGGATAGCAGCTTCCTCATACCAATAGCCTGCAGTTCTATTTCCAGTAAGGGTCATGTTTGAGATAATATTTCTTGAAGCCATGTATGCACCCAATGATCCCAATGATCCCAACGACCAATCGTATAAATTTGGGGACTCGCATTCTTGTATACACAAATTTTATTGGACTTTTATTAATCTTCATTCTTGTTGTCATCATAATCACTACTGCCACCACCATCATTGTAATTCTAGCTATGGTCAGCTACATAAGTTATTGTTGTGCTATTCCAATTAATCTTGAACCATATTCCTTGTTTTCTGTCCTAACATTCCCATTAATGTCTCTCGTCAAGAAATTTATGACAGCATCTTCAGGTTAAAGCTATCTGAGTCTTGAAGAGTTTGCCAAAAGCAAAACGATTTGTTCATCAAAAACACTTATTTTTTATTGTACTAATCAATCAGAAGAATTATTATTGATACAAGATGACAATTCTAAGACTAGCCAATGTCTCTTGCTATAACAGCTACATTATTTTAAAAGTAGATTGAAAAATACACAGCCATTTAGGTGATGGGATCATAATATAATATTGCAGTTCCAGACATGCAGAATTCCCTTTCAATAATCAAAACTGGTTTTCCTTTCATATTTTTTGTTTGCACATGTAGGATTTTAAATTTATTTACAGTCTACTTTTCTCACATTTCCATCTCCTTGTTGTTGGCCTCTTTCCCTTGCACCTGATGCCATCCAAATTTTATGGATGTAATCAAACCTTTTTTGAATGGGAGATGGCTTTTTTTTTTTCACATTTTTTCTTCAACAACTTTTTCATTCTTTTCATCTTCCATCTTCCTTTTTTTTTTTTTGGTAAAATTTGTCAACCAACTTTTACAAATTTTCCTTCTGATTTTCAAATAATTTTTGTTGCTGGTGGTTCGATTCTTATGTCAGCCCATCTTGGGTTTGCTTCAATGGTGGCTAGGAAGGAGGAAGACGAAAAATAAGCTGCACGTTTGGGCCTGTTTTTACTAGTATTTTGGTCACTTTCATAATAATAAGTTGTTAGGTAAACGTAAGCAAATTTGAATCATCATGACTAAAATTTCAGATTCAACCGGGGGCTTACATAAAAAAAAGAAGAAGAAATCTTTGGTTTGTAATTATTTCCGGTATGAAATTTTGGTTTGAATGCATTGGTGTAGATTATTTCTAACACATGACTGTGACTGGCTTCTTGTAGTTGTTCATGCAAGAATATGCAGTTTTATCTTCTCCATGAGACTTTTTTGTACAGTAGTTTGTTATTTTATCTATAATAATTCAGATGAGAATTTCCATGAAATATCCTCTTCTTTAGTAAGTGCAGTAAAAATTACTAGATATAGGATATTACTTTTGGTGTTTAAACTCAGCTGCCCGCATCGAGATTGTTTTAATCATTCTTTGCACGTAGTACATATCCACAAGTTGCAGCAATACTTAAACTTGAAAATTTGGATTTCTTGCTTATTACATGCAACTATGGTCTTCCAAATTCACCTTCCGTTTTGTTTTTTTGAAGTTTTGAAGAAAGAAGAAGAGGAAAGAAAGGCAAAAGGTGCTCAACAACAAAGAGTGAAGATTGGTGAGTCATATAAATTTCCTTTAGTTATAATTTGGCCTTAAGTGTTGTGTTTAAGAAAACAAACACACAAGTACTGCTGGTTTTCAAAGCTCATTGTTCCTCAAAAGTTGATACTGTCTGCTGTGTGTGTGTATGTTTCTGCTCTTTGTACTGCTAGTTTTGCTATGAAGTACTGTATGGGTTAAGCCTCATAATCTGCATCTTTCATCAACCTATGGCACTTATTGAATATCTGAACTGTCGATGTTGCATATTTACTATGAAAATGCCATCAGCCAAGGTTTGAATTGATTTTGATAATAATCTCAAGCTGGACATTTCTATGCAGTAGAATCTTTGTTAACCTTATCTTCAGGCAAATATGTAGGGATAGTCCAATCCCGTGATTTTGGGTCTGCTACATGTGCCATGTATATTGTAGTTGCTGATTACTGGGGTATATGTATTTAACAATGTAATTTCTCTTAAATCTTAATTCATGTTCGTTTTCTGGCACCTAATATCTGCCAAATGTATAATCTGTTGTCTGTTTACTGCTACCCTACTGCTTTGAACCTTATGTGATGTTTGGGGCAAAAAATATTTACTTGCTACTTTGCTGTTAGGTAAAGTTGAGCGTCCAGACTTGAAAAGTTTCATCCAGCAGTTAAAAGGCATTTCACATGACGACAGAGGTAAAAAAAACAATTCTTTTATCAGAATATTGTGCACCTATGACCTGTGCAGCAGTCTCTCATGGCTTAAATGTAAAAATTCTCTATGATAGAGAGGAATGGCAAACCATGATTTTTGTGGCGGACCCCATGGATTTTGGGGTAAAATTTGGATGGCTATGATTATGATGTCATGGATATGAGCAAGGGCACAGAATTTTGTGACAGATTATGCAATGTGCTTTCCTGTTAGGTCCATGATTGCATGTGACCCAGGGGAAAAACTTAGAAAATTTGAAGTAATCCTCAAATGGAAAGGAGGGCAACCACAATATCCAAGCCATGTTATAGGTTCAAAAATGCCTCTTGAAACTTTGAAGTTTGTGGTTGAGGCTACAAACTGGCCGTCCTTATTTCAGGTGGTATTATCTATGGTTTGTTTTATCTTTTGTTAGTACCATCTTCAGGGTGAAGTCCTCTTTACTGATGATCAGATGTTTGGCAACTGCCTATTATGTTGGACTAGTTGGTGGAATCGTTTAGTAGTCCATCAATTACTTAGCAAATCTAGTGCATGGTTGGGGTGCATGTGTTAGTCAGTGGTCTACCCTTGCTAGGTGAATCTATCGGTTTATACATGTCTCTCTGTATCCATGCACGCACATGCACACACATGCTTGCATGCAGTCAAAGCCACTTATGCTAAAAATAAACTGTTGATGTCATCTGATCTTCAAAGGTGGAGGGCTTGAACAAGCATTAGATGTGATGCATGGAACTGCCAATAGCAGATCCAGGTGAGTGGAATCTTCGTCTCTGTTTTTAGCTTTCATTGCTTTCCATTGATCATAACCATATGCCTTTTGCATTCATGAGATTTAGCATATTGTATTTGAAATTTTGAACCATTTTGTTTCTTGAAATTTGGGAAATTTCTCGGACAAGGTGTTAAATTGTCAGGTCCAAATTTCCATATTCTATGGAAATTGTAGGAAGAGGAAGGAAAATGGGAAAAGATTGTCTGGGTGCTGCCATCCTATCTAAAATCGCATGGGAAATTTGAAAACAAAATGTGAAGAAGAGATATGGAGCACCTAGCCTCTCTCATCAGTTTGTCATTATATTATGAAGCTCTATTCATAAAATGCCTGCAATTGAAAAATTACACTTAACTAGTTTTTTCATCTACTATCTTCGTGTCGTACTGTGACAATATGCATGTGTGCTTTCACTATGGTGGTAAATTCTATCCTTTATGAAGCTGGTGATTAATGAACCTCAAATTATATGGTCTTCTGATTGTGTTCTTAATGTTTTTTGGTAGTAAATCTGAAACAAGAGAGGAAGAGAGTTCTCTTTCACTTGATGCTGACCAGCAGCCAGTGTAAGTAGATGCATATTTACCATTTTAAAAATTGAGAATTTTTGGATTCTTTGTTCTTTCTTCAGGGATCAAATTTTACTTTGACTTGAATCAAACAGTCTATCTCAATTTTGTCAAAACCAGCCAGTCCAGCCAGTCTGATGAGTCCAAAACGGAACTGGATGCTTGATTGGTTCAACCTAGTCTGGTTTTTATAACATTGGTCTATCTAGAAAGACCATATAATTTTGCATAGAATTAGTCAGCATCTGGTGATGAGGGTGCAATTATTATAATAATAATAATTTGTTATGGGGATACAAATAGGTTATAGGCACCTGTAATGACAATATTACTTGCCTTTCAGTATCCAAAACTCCCTATTTGTTTGGGTTAAGTAAGGTGGACAGACTACAATTTAGATTACAGTTTTCTTGGTTTGCTGGACAGAATAATCAGGTCAGGTTGATCCCTCACCCTGCCAATCTCATCTTACTGGTAGCCTTCAAGCAAACTGATGAAAAAACTTGTGTTATGATGGGCATAAACTAACTTATTCATGCATCTTCTTCTTCTACTACTCGTTCTTCTTCTTTGAAGAGTGAGTTACCCAAGAATTTTAAGAGTTGAAACAGCCATGAGGTAAGCTATATTTTTGATGGGCCATATGTCAGCAATAACATTAATTTGATTAGTCTAACTCTAACCTCTGTTGGACTATCAGAAAATAAAATTTTGCTTATTGGAGTGGTAGGATTTGTTTACCATAATGACTTTTTGCCCTATGTCTTTTCTAGATGGAGCCTTGCTTTTGATCGTCATGGATTTTTTATACACATTCCTCACCACGGTGAAAAGCTTGCAATGTTAGATATAATGCAGCAAAATGATGAACTTTCTAGTCTTTCTTTGTTTCCATTGACCGAACATTGAAAGTGATGTTTACTTCTTGTTTCTTATTCAAATGTTATTTTAGGTCATCTGAGCCAACAGGGTCTGGCCCATCCTTCAAACCTGGCACATGGCAGCCTCCAACATGAAGATCCACCACTGTAGATTGTTCTTCCAACATATGAACATGCTGAAGACAAAACCATTTTGATCCCGAGTCTGGATACTTGAAAGCCAATACTTGGCAATTGGATCCTGTTAATCGAAATATCAACTAATTCCACTGATTCGAGTCTCAGCCCCCCATTTTTCCTTGGAACCAAACTGTGATGCAGCTTCTTTACCTTTGTAGAGCATTGCTGAATGTTTGTTTCGCCTTTCAGCCGGTTGATCAAAACGAAATTGCTAGCTTTGATACCTAACTTTCAGAGACGTGTGGGTCTTGATTCATGTCCACCCAGGCGAGATAAGTGTGTGCTTCCGATGCCGTTTCTTTTTTCCTTTTTCATGCTGATGTATACCATGATATGTCATTGCCAGGATGCTGTATCTTCTGAAAAATTTCAATATGAACAGAAGAGTTGCAATATGGAAGTTCTTGTCATGCATAGCTCTATTCTAGTATTTATTGCAAGTTGCCCCACTTGGGTTTTGTAGATCTGACTGTCAAGAGCATGTTGCGGCTGGCTGGTTGGTTGGGTGCCATTCATATCACAGAAGTAAAGACTGACATGATCATCAGGTGGGCAAGAATGTAGAAAACAAATTAATGGTCATTGACTAACAGTACGAGTTTCGCGGATCGTTTTGCCAGCCTCTCAAAGGATCTGTTGGGTAAGTGGAAAGGGATAGGAAAAACGAAATCCGAAAAAATGGAGGATTTGTTCTCAAAATAGTCAAGCGAAAGGGCAGCCAGGCTCGAAAATTTCGAAAGAAACTTTTTTACGTTAAAAGCAAAAACATGCACTTTTTGAATCTTTCCGAAGTTTTATCATCGGTCGTCATCAGCTGTTAACCACTAGTAAAAACTTTTGACCGATTTAAAAACTACCATAAAAAAAAAACTTTGTTTGTGTTTGGTAAGAGAGAAAAGATGCAAACGAGTTTTTAACAATTTCCTACCCAATTTATTATACTGTGACACTTCAACTAATTGACAACTTTTTTTTTTTTTCGTCATGATTTATACTGCTAATCATCAATCCTATATTTTATATAAAAATTTTATTTATTTTATTTTTTCATTTTATATTTATCATTATTTGCTATTATATCATATATCAAACACACCAAGAAAAAAAAATAAAATTGGCAGAATAAATAAATATCAAATCAGTTAAAAAAATTTAAAGAGAAGGGGAAAGAAGGCGAAGTCCGTTTTCTTGTTGAATATCAAACAGATCGTTTAAGGAAATATCTAGAAAGGTCAGTTCCACGAAGATATTCTGTCGTTCTGTCGCCGCCGTCTCTCTCCTTCGCGCCTGCCGCAGAACTAAGCTGACCATTCCACGAGGTGGGCCGCAGACATCATTCCCTATTCCCATCCCTGGATCTATATTTTTTTGGAACAAAATCAATCCTCTGAGTTGCTAGAAGCGCGGAGGGACGCCACTTTAAAAACTCTCAACCCGTCAAATGGTAAGTGGGGCCCACAAAACCGATCCCATGGGCATTCGATCTGGAATTGAGATCGTGCATCCAGTTGCTTGGCGTGTGTTAACACACACACACACACACAAAAAAAAAAAAAAGAAATCCAAGCCGTCCATTTCCCTGCCTCGGTCGTCAATTGGCTGACCATCTAAATTTTATGCGATTGGAAAAACGTTAATTACTTCAGACCTTCGAAAGGGATTTGCATGCAGCGGACGGCCTTGATAATGCTCGACTATTACGACTGGTCCTGCACAAAAATTACCCATCCGACGTGCGTTTATAGAATTATAGTCGTACGGTAGCAACATTCGCGGAACATGCATGATCAGAAACGGGCGTGTGAGACACGCGCCCCCTCAGCTGGAATGCGACTCTCGCAGGAAAAGCGGAAAATTCAACTCCCGTTTTCACCGCAGCTCCAACCTCCAACATTTTAGTAGAACAGCAGCCCTCCTCCCTCGTTTCATCTCTTCCTTTCCTTCTGCTCTCTCTCTCTCTCTCTCTCTCTCTCTCTCTCTCTCTCTCTCCGTTTTTTAATGCTCTATCGCCATGTATGTATCGGCTACCACGGCTGCACTTCTCAGAGCTGCTGCTTCTTCCGCCTCGAGGGCTAGGTTGGCTCCTTCCAAAACTCCGCCTACTCTTGCAAGTCGTCGAGGTCTAGGCTTCTCCAGATCTGTGAGTTCGTCTTCCATTATTACTCGATCGCTGGGATCTTCCTCCTCATCACGGCACATCTTCAATTGGAGATCGCCCGTCAGCCTCCGTGCTCAGAACAGGAGTTCAGCTGCTGTGATCGATCGGTTCCAGCGCCAGCTCGCCACCATGGGTAATCATTATAGGAACGCAGTCGTTTCGGTTTGTCTTTTCTGCTTCAGCATGCGAAATTTGTTATTTTTGTTAGCTTGTGTTGGTAGATCATTGTTTTCTGGGAGTTTTTGTGGTTGGTTTTGTCTGCCATCGGCTTCTTCTAGCCGAGATGAGCCGTGATGCTCCGGCAGTGTTATGGGTGATAAGAAGCACACTTAAAAGTTACTTAAAAATCGCATGTGTGGCCTACAAGTGTCATGGTTGAGACGCATGGTGAATATATTTGTTTGAATGTCTGACTGTAAGAATGGGTGACTTTTAGTGGAATTGTAAGAAATCTTTTAGAAAATCCTCATGCTTTGAAATTGAGTAGCTCAAATCGAATCATGGATTTATTAAAGAATGCTGCTATTCTCTGGACTTAATAAATAACTTCTTTAAGCGATTCTGTGTGCAAGCGTCTTGAGTGTCAAAAGCATCCTGTAAATCAATGAATAGCCGTCAAGGTTCTGCATACTTCTGATAGGTTAGTGTTCGTCTAGTCGGTGTAGCTGCTTTTTGAATTCTCCAAATGCTGTGTTTGTGATCCATTTTTCAAGAGTAAAGGTTCATGCGCCAATCCATAATATGCTTTATTTAGAGTCAGTTGAATGAGCACCAGTTATGAGTTTGCCAGAAAGCATCTACCTCTCTTGGCACGAAAAGTCAATCTGACTATGCACTAAGTCTAAAAATGGGCAGATTTAAGGTATTTATTGGAAGTCTGCATGTTTGAAGTAGCCTGCTGGCAATTCCAATCTTAGTTAAACAAACATCCAGGTTTAAGGTTGATCGGGTTGATGATTTATTCAATTAGTTTTGAAGGAATTCTTCTCGAAAACAGTCAATTTTATTCAATTAAAATTTTTTAATTTGTTCAATTCCAGTAATAGGTCAATCAGTTTGATGATTTCTAAATCTTCTAAAAGAACAGTTTAGCCCTCCTTTTTTTTCCCACCTTTATCCCTTAAGCAGTTTGGCTAGGGGCATTGTAGCAGACACACAACATTGACAACTCTGTTCCTAACAGTGCTTGCTTATCAAGCATTTTGCGGCATATGAAAGTTTGAGTTCTTCAATATTTGTTTGAATACTTTATTTATACCTTTGATTTATTGATTTATGGATCCAGCATCAGAGAATGCTTTCAAGGGCATCTTGACGAGTCTCCCAAAGCCAGGTGGTGGTGAGTTTGGAAAATACTACAGCTTGTCAGCTCTCAATGATCCGAGGATTGGTAAATATCCATCATATCTTATTGTGAATTTTGTTTCAATTTTTCTTTTTAATTGTTTCTTAAAACTGTTTTTTTCGTTCTTTGTTTTGGGAATGATGCTGCTGAATTCTATTGATCAGTGTATGATATACCTGGCTATTGAATCTTGATACTAGAGAAATAATTGGCAGCACCCTCATGATTAGTTGCCAGTAAAGCGAAAGCTGTGATTCTGCTTCTTTTCACTTTTGATCTTTGATTAGACGGTGGCATAGGCAATTATTTGTGAATCTTTAAGAAGTATATTTTGGAAGAGTGTATTTTGTTTTCCATGGGATTATTTTCTCACAAGTACATTTTTGTTAGCATTCTGATCATTTTTGAAAAAAGATAGGGAGATAGAGTAACCTTTTTTTTTGGGGTCACAGATAAATTGCCATATTCCATCAGGATTCTTCTGGAGTCAGCAATCCGTAATTGTGACAACTTCCAGGTCACAAAAGAGGATGTTGAGAAAATTATCGATTGGGAAAATACATCTCCTAAGCAAGCCGAAATCCCCTTCAAACCAGCCCGTGTTATTTTACAGGTGAAGATTATAAAGCCAGTGGTGTACCACCATCTCTATTTTAAATCTTTCTACTTCCTCATGTAAGTTTGTATTTGTTGCCAGGATTTTACTGGTGTGCCAGCTGTGGTTGACCTAGCTTGCATGAGAGATGCTATAAGCAAACTTGGCAGCGATTCTAATAAGATCAATCCCTTGGTGGGTGTTGCTTCTTTTGTTCTTATGTAAAGCCAATTGATGTTTTGGTGACACATTGTGTCAGGACCATTGTTTTAGACCATTTCTTGCTACTGCTGTGTCTCTGACTTCTTTCCAGCATTTTTTCAATATTAGCATGTGTAGTTATACTTATAACAAAGAACTGAGAATCTTCAAAGAAAACTGTCTTCGAGCAAGTAAAATTATACTTTTTTTTTTGGACCTATATTTCAATGAATTTATATAAGTAACAAGATGCATCTTTACATATGTTTTTTGTCAATTTCTTATGAAGAATGTGACATTTGCAGTCATTATAGATTACACTATTTCAAACCCATTTTAGCTTCTAACATTTGTTTGTCATAGAACTTGTTTCCGTAAAAGCCCTATCGGCAATTAAAATCCGAGATAATTGAATGAAAGATGTAGAACTGTAGTTTATGATAATAACCTGGGAACATTAATTTTTACTCTGATTTCTGTTACTCCTTCATTCTTTTTCATTTCTTTCCATGCATATAAAAGTTCTCTTGGTCACAGGTCCCAGTAGATCTGGTTATCGACCATTCAGTTCAAGTTGACGTGGCCAGATCAGAAAATGCTTTGCAAGCAAATACGGAGCTTGAATTCCAGCGAAACAAGGAGAGATTTGGTTTTCTTAAATGGGGATCCAGTGCTTTTCGAAATATGCTTGTTGTTCCCCCTGGTTCTGGTATTGTCCATCAGGTAAAAGCATATGAAATGAATTTCGTACACTTCTAGTAATGCAAATACAGAGCATTATTGTTGCTAGGGTTATGTATTGAGAAAGTTACACAATTGTTTCAGGTGAATCTGGAATACCTTGGGAGGGTTGTGTTCAACAATGGGGGCTTACTCTATCCTGATAGCGTGGTTGGGACTGATTCTCACACAACAATGATTGATGGGTTAGGAGTTGCTGGTTGGGGAGTTGGAGGAATTGAAGCGGAGGCTGCTATGCTTGGCCAAGTAAATTGTTGCTAAAATGCTTCAGTTTTAACTTAATATTTCAAGATTGAAGGTTTTATTCATTTGTCTTTAATTCTTAAACTCCACAATCCCATATATTTTGTGCCTTTCCCCCCCTTTTCAAGGAATGCTCATGATTTATTGAGGATAATAGGCTAGTGAATTAAATTTAAAAATGATGAGAAATAGCTTGCACTTTGGATGAATTCTTTCTTGATTACAATGAAGTTTTCATACCTAAACCAGATAACATAATTAGGACTAGAGTGCATGCCAAATTTCAGTAGACAAACCATCGTCTATGGTTCTTGCCTGCTTACTTGGCCATTGTACTGGTTATTCAGATTTATGGACATATATATGTTCAAACGTTCCCTTTAAACCATGCAATCCTTGAAGCTACTGTGAGGTGCCACTTCTAGGAGAGTTAATGCATCCGCCACATGAGCAACATTGTTTTAAGGGTTTCTGAAAATGACTCGGCATTCATTTCTGCCATTAGCATATTCAAGTGAAACTAGCCTCTTTGCTAATGTGGGATAGGGAGATGGTCAAGTGGCAGTCTTGATGTCTAATTTCCTAGAATGAAAACCTCCTTCAGCATTCTGACCTATCCTTGAACGTTGTGTGGGATATTTTGAGTTGCTTTATTTAGTGAGGAAGCTTCAGCTGCGTGAGTGACATTGTTCTGAAAGGACTGTAACATGACCAATTTGATCATGGAAATCAGTATAATTGGCCTTGAACATGGCCTATGAATTGATTCCATATGGAAATAGGCATTAACTTTACTGGCTCACCTATTGCATGAACGTGGGAGAACTAAATATCAGGATAATATCTTGCCAATCTTCTTTGAAAATCAACCAGGTGCTTCATTGTAATCTAAAGTGAGATGCTAAACAGTAACAAATTGGCAGCTGACCAGTGAATAATAGATGAACGGTTTGGTCCTTACCTTGCAATGTGGTTACTTCTCCTCTCCATGCCAATTCTCCATTCTTGCATGCGTCTGTTGGTTCTGGAGTGTCTCAAAGTACTCTCAATGCTTTATTTAGCTGTTTCTTCTTTCTTATGTCTTTACAGCCAATGAGCATGGTCTTACCTGCTGTTGTTGGGTTCAAGTTGTCTGGAGAACTTCGCAATGGTGTCACAGCTACTGACTTGGTTTTAACTGTGACCCAAATGTTGAGGAAGCATGGTGTCGTTGGGAAGTTTGTTGAATTTTATGGTAAATCTCATATTCACTGCCTAAACTGATTTGCTGGACAGTTCCTTTCCCAATTGTTCTGATGCATATTGGGAATTCTATATCTTTTTGTTTATAGGTGATGGAATGGGTGAATTATCACTGGCTGATAGAGCTACTATTGCCAATATGTCTCCCGAGTATGGAGCAACCATGGGTTTCTTTCCTGTAGATCCTGTCACACTGCAGTACCTCAAGCTGACAGGGAGAAGTGATGAAACTGTAAACGTTGTACTTTGAATGTTTTTAGTCTTTTGACTAGGGACTTAAATTGTGGTTGATGGTGGTTTCTTTTGTTATGCAATAGGTGGCAATGGTTGAAGCCTATCTTAGAGCAAACAAAATGTTTGTTGACTACAATGAGGTATATATTTATTTATTATTTCAGTTTAATCAAGCATTCTGCTTTGAGATGTTATTCATTTTTAGTATGGATCCAGCCTCAAAAGGAGAGGGTGTACTCCTCTTATCTAGAGCTGGACCTTGCAGATGTTGAACCTTGTATCTCGGGCCCAAAGCGGTATGTTCTTAGTTTGCAACACTACACAATATTGTTAATCAATTTTTCATTATATTCATCAGGAAACTCAACTCCTGTTTTTCTAACAGACCTCATGATCGTGTTCTCTTGAAAGAAATGAAGGCAGACTGGCATTCTTGTTTGGATAACAAGGTTGGATTCAAGGTAGGAGTTTTTCAGTATTAATTGTAACTTTGCTTCTTCACAGAAGAATAAACTAAACTGTTGCTACTTATTGCCTATTTTATCTCTCTCTCTCTCTAGTTATTTGATGCCTCTTTCTACTGTATCTTATTTTTTCTATCTGGGAATGGCTGGAACGATTTTCATCAGGAGTCATTCTCACTTGGTTATGGCAAATTACGTTGATCTATTTTAACAAAAGCTTTGGTTTTCCCAAAGCCTTATCCTTTTTTTTTTAACATTCACAAATTTATTATGACAGGGTTTTGCAGTACCTAAAGAGTTTCAGGGTAAAGTTGCAAAATTTTCTTTCAATGGTCAGCCTGCTGAGCTCAAGCATGGTAGTGTTGTCATAGCAGCTATTACCAGCTGCACGAATACATCAAATCCAAGTGTCATGCTAGGAGCTGCGCTGGTGGCAAAGAAGGCCTGTGAATTGGGTCTGCAGGTTAGCTTTGAAACTTTTAAAACTTTTGCCATTTCTGAAATGCCTTCTCCTTCTTAGTCCTTTGCACTATGATTATCCTCCTCCTGAATGAATAGTTGGCAGTGAAATCAAATTATATTTAATAAAATTGTGCTATGGGTTACCGAATCATTATTCATCAGGTTAAACCATGGATTAAGACTAGTCTGGCTCCAGGTTCTGGTGTTGTTACCAAATATCTCCACACGAGGTAATGTATTACAAATGCTTGATTTTAATCATTTGATAATGTCATGTTTATTTGTTCTTCTATGATAAAATCTTGAGATTTTATGTCTATGTTTTCTGCAGTGGGCTGCAAAAGTATTTGGAACACCAGGGTTTCCATACCGTTGCTTATGGCTGCACTACATGCATTGGGAATTCTGGGGATCTTGATGACTTAGTCTCTTCTGCAATTACAGAAAATGGTAAAACCTCCATTCTGGCTTAAAAGAATCATGAACCAATATTTCACTAGGGATGCTTTCTAGATCATTAAATTCCTCTAAAATGGAATGAGAAGTGCCCATGCAAATGATCAAGACCTTGCAAATAACACTAATTCTTCCCCATATGGAGTTTGGGACCTAGAGGCAACCATTGAGTGAACTTTATCCTCTCTATGTTTCTTGACCTAAGCTGCATCATTACTCTGATGTGGGGCTTGGTCTCCAAACCGTGTGTGGGACAAATTACTGTCTCATACAGCTTGGGCAAATGGGGGGTAATTTTATGAGATTTGGCTTTTCATCTCTTTTTTTCCAAAACTTTTATGTTCAGTTTGCCAATTGGATTGTTTCAATAGTGTTGCTTCCCTCTTTGCTTTTGTCATTTTGCTTCCTTTCAGACATAATTGCTGCTGCTGTGCTGTCTGGAAATCGAAACTTTGAGGGTCGTGTGCATCCCTTGACTCGGGCTAATTATCTTGCTTCACCTCCCCTGGTTGTTGCTTATGCTCTTGCTGGCACGGTATGTGCATTTTTTTGAAGTTTGCATAATCATACCCTGTCCTTTTCTGTTAACATGGATTGTTCATGGTTCAACATTTTTTGTAAAATAAACAAACTGAATTATAGTGATGCAAATGAGCTTCTTTTTTTTTCCCCGTGTTTTCCATTATTTCATGCCTGCATCACTGTTGTGAGTCAATTGAACTACATGGAAATTTACCAAATGCAATTAAAAGTATGGTAAAAGAGGTGGGATGCACCCCATGGTAATTTACATGGGACATGTATCCCATCCATTTGGTTGCAGCTGGTCATTTTGGATTGTGTTAAAAAAATTGGTTAGATTAAAACTCATGTGAGATATGAAATGGTAAAAAATATTGATTGAAAGCCAATATGCAGAATTTTCTTTATGGCCACAGGAGCTTTGGATTGTATTGATTTTTATCAATTACCTTAATCCAAGCAGGTATTGTCCAAGCGGGTATTGCCTAATGAATGTTTTTTTGGATGCATATAAACATCAGAATGGGCCTTGCCTATTTTCAAAACTTTCTATGTGTATCTACGTGCAACCTAATTTATGCTTGAGTTAAAAGGAACCATGTTTATACAAATAGAAAATTGGAAGGCTGAGAAAATTACTAGATTTTGCCAACTGCTAAGGTTACCTGTAAAGTGCTTCTTTGTTCCATTCTACTCTATTAAATGTTTTAGGCTTTGTAATTTTTTCATCAATTGATTAACTCTTGTATATGCTACAAGTCAAATTGGTTACTTCTGCAGTCCATTATTTTGTCATGTAACTGTAGGAAAATATCCAGACCCATGTCTGGCAATGATGATGTATTCATTTACGCTTTCAATTCAGGTTGACATTGACTTTGATAAGGAGCCAATTGGAATAAGCAAAGATGGCAAGAGTGTATATTTCAAGGATATCTGGCCATCCAATGAGGAAATTGCAGAAGTAAGTTTGCCAATGCTACTTATATGTGGACTAACTGCATTGTTTATTATTCATAAAAAAGGAAAGAGAATAGAGTGATGCATTATTTATGCTGTAACGATTATAATGTTGTATGCACACGACCCACAGTAACAGTACCAGCTGCTTTCCAGTTTTTGTGTGGTACGTTGTGATG
>JAYJMB010050329.1:3958-17831 GCA_036873735.1 Pouteria campechiana
TCACCGTGTAATTGTTTTCCTTTCTTATATAATTTTATTATAAAACCATCACAACCAGTTCAAACTGGTTTGAGATATTTTTATTATAAAACCATCACTAACAGTTCAAACTGCTTTGAGATGTGGTCAAACAGGCTTGAACTGAACCACAACTGAGAGGGGCTCACCTGAAACTGGTTGAACCAATGGTCCCGTTCTGACAATCTTGTTAAGCATGCTCTTAAGGTTCTATAAAAAAGTTGTAAAATAAGCACTATGGAGCCATATAATCTTGTTGTAAAAATTTCAGCCTGTGCTGATGACCATGAAAACAAAAAATGTCTATACAAGGATATAGCATTCAAAACAATTCTTAAGCTCAAACACAAAGATAATCTTGACATGGACAACATGCTAATGCATACAGCATACAACTACCAGCATTGAATATTATTGTGAGATCTTATCCCCATTAGAGCAGTACCATTATGCAGATAATTGCACTGAAGAATGTACTCAGTTGCTTCTGCAAGCCAGGAAAAAGCTTGTGAAACAAACAGACAGCTAATAAAAACTTGGCAGAAGGTTTTGTTTCCCTTTTTCTTTTTCTTCTTTTTGTAAGTATCATGTAATCAGGTTCTATTACATGCAAGCAAACAAACATTAAGCCAGTGTAAAGACACTTTTAGAACAATCGAAAGTCTTTTTCTTTTTCATATGTTCTTCTTTCCTTTTCTTTTCCTTTCTATTTTAATTGTTCATTTTTTGACATTGTAATGATCAAAGCGCATTAGAGTGCTGAAAGCAACAAGTGCATTATGAAAATAAAGAGGAGCATACAACCTGTACTGGATAATGATTAGTGAGCATCATACAACAGCACTGTATCAATGTAGACACTCTAGACATTAACAATTGCTCAATCCATTTTGTGGCTTGTCCCCCAAAAGGGGGAGGGGGGTCTTTCCCTGGAGGAACCAAGAGCTTATGGAGTTCATCGGATTTTTTACCTGCATCATAACAAAACCAAGATATCAGTATTACGAGACAAACTAGCAAGTTCTGAGGAAACATAGAACAGGTAAGAGTACAAGCAAGGCAATGATACAGATGTAACCTTCTTCTAGGCCGTGGAATGCATCCTTAAGGTCTGTGTTTATTGACATCAAAACTCTTAACATCATGAAGGACCAGCTATCTTCATCGCCCTTTGCCTTAGGCAGAAGTGCTAGACTCTGAGCGAATTTCTACACATGAAAGACCCAAAAATGGACACACTTAAGCAGAATGGGATATAGATATCAACATGACTATAGGTTTTCACACGGTAGGCTAATATAGAGATTGATAATCAAAGGATATGACAAAAGAATATAATGATTATGAATATGCAGTCTTATAGTTGTCTCTTGCTGTTAGGACATCAAAATAACCAACACCACTGACCTCTGAGATATTTGTTGCAGTCCATTTTCCAGACATAATTTTTGAAGCGATAATAGATTCCGCCTGCCATAAATAGTATGCTTAATTTCAGCAATTCCACATTAGCATGATAAATGGCAGCAATATCCAGAAAACAAGATAGTTATCAGTAAACTAACTTAAAAATTCTCTGAACGATTTTAAAACAAAATAAATGTGTTATTTCAAGATTACTTTCCTTGAATATGAGAGGGAGAACAAAGAACAAGTACTCCATTGAAAATAGAAAAAGATGTGAAATAATGAAAAGTTCTGTTTTAATTCCTATGGATTGTTTTCTTTAGAATTAGATTATTTAAAATGATATATGAATAGGTAAAGCAAGGTCTTCTTGAATACTCCAACACATCAAGATTTATGAAACAACAGACCTGAACGCTTAGAGAGAGGGCGCAACAGCACAACAATGCAGTGTGCCTGAGCAGCAGACAACAATATCATATCTCATTAGGTTGGGTGTTTTGTGCTACATGATAAATGGAATGTAAGCAAGCAGCAGTACTTTCAGGAAATGTTTCATAAATCGAAGGGATGTTGCTGAAGCCTTTAAGGTCCTCATATAAAGGGGAAAGAAAAGAGAAAAAAGGCAAGAAGGTAACAAGTCCAAGACTCACGCTGTCATAGTGACGATGAACCGATGAAGGAAAAAAGGTGAGGAGGGTGCGTAATAGTTCAAGTGTTGCTTCCTGCAGGAATAAACCACATGAATGTGATAGCATCTTTACAATCTAAATATATCCAAAGTAAGATGAAATGCTGTGATGGAAAATTAGCTAGAAGTTAGAACACAATACTAAAATACAGGAAACTAAGTTGTAAAACATAAATTGAATATTCATTGATAGACAATCCTCTATGACCACAAAATGTGTCCCTTTAGAATTATTGTAAAAAAAAAAAAGAAGTAGCACAATTACAAACCCAAGTAGGCAACTCATCGACTCAAGCAGACAACTCATTGATTACTTGAGCTACGATTTCGTATGATTGTCCAATGAATCTGTCTATAATATATATTTTTGTGGAGTAAATGATATGGCATAAATGAATAGCACTATCTTTTCTGTATCTCCATAATATATAGGCAAATTAGTTGCTCTCACCCAATATACTACTGGCTAAGATTTCAATATATCAGGATGTTAATAGGTTGACCTATGATTTTATATAATTTTTATTTTTTTTATTTTGAATAATAAAAAAATTGACTGAATTTTTTAGCAGTTGCGTGTATTTCTTTTAGAAATGTGAGAAATTAAGGTTTAAGCATGGAACCACTAGCCACAGACTATTTCAATTTTCTAAAGTTGTATACTATTATAAAACATAATTAAAAATTAATGGTATTTATGCTTCAATTCTAGCCAAGTGGTGAACCAGAGCTGGCAATTGGCCCTTGACCCTACATCCTCACAATAGGAGGGGCAATAACATTTATACTTCAGTTCTAGCACACTGTATATCACTAATACAAAGGAAAATTGTTATGCATGATAGCTTAATATGATGTTTTATGTAATTACGTTTAAAAATGTGTATTTATGTGTCACCTAAAATATCCAGCAGTTCTGTTGACAAAATCAATTATTTCCCCAATGCTTAAATCATATTTCTCTGGTGTTAATATCATGAAGCAATATTTAAGAAATTTCTTGCCAATATATCCAAAATCTCTTACGTCTTTCAATAATCAGCCATCATATGTTACATATCATTTATCAGTGTTGTAAAAAGGATGATACTTGTGTGAAATCAACCATCATCATTAGATGTGTTCATAGTATATGTGCTGGCTGCATGGAAAATAATTAGGTCAAACAATGGTTCAAGTGAAATATATGGCTGGTAATATTTAGAAAGGGATCCACCTTTATTGTGCTGGACCAAAGTTTGGTAGAATGTATCAACAGGTTGCAATGCATCCATTGAAAATGTTTAGGATGCTTTGAAGGGTTTGTAGAATGTAGAACTCCCAAAGCATAAAGTTAGGAGACCAAACTCATTGATAGAGCAATATTGGCTATAATTCAAAAGAACATCAATGGATAGTAAACCATACAATCACATGGAAAACCATAATTTTTACAAGGAATGCTACTGACCCATACATCCTCTGAGCCATCCTCACTCAACAATTTCAGAACTGGCTGAATGAGCTTACCAGCTTGAGAGGTGCCATCTTTCTTTGCATTAGGAAAATGAGCCAACCTTATGTAACAAATTAGTTCATGTGGAAGGTAAGTTGATTTAAAATGGAAAGAAAATAAAGGTTCCAATAAAGTTGAATTTTAAATTCTTACACTCAAAAGTAATGCACCCAAACAAGCATGTTGACATGTGCTAAAATGAAAACTTGTTCACCAGGACAAAGAGAAACAACTCATACAATAAAAGAAAATAATTTCCTTAAGAATTTCTTTTTGAAAGATACTAAAAAATTATTATGATAGATGAAGGGGACGAAAAAAATTTAGATGCAATAACTTTTCCATGCTAGATCATCCCCCACATCTTTGATGCCATGCTAACATGAATCAGGTTTTGTTTTACAATTAGTCTGCAGTTGAACATCAAGTTGATGGTTTATGAAAAGCTTGATGTAAAGTTCTGTTAAGAAGAGGGGAAAACTCGATGCGATTATAGAACTCAGATGATCCACTCAGCACAGAGTGAACATATCTCAAACAGTTCAACTAGCATCTTGATGCAGGTTCAGCAAGATTTAATTGCTTGCAACAGAAGAGCCAAACTAGGAATTATATGTGTAAGCAGTATCACAATGTAACCTTTTTATCTTACGTTGACATCAAAATGATAAGATATCAGTAACTTGGAACTCGGCCTATCATATCTTCCAGCAATCTATGCTACTTTCAGTTCTTCTGCATAAATGGGTCAATCAACACATATTTCCTTTATCCTAGCAATTCTAGTAAGCAAAAAAATAAAAATAAAAAATCAACACCTATGTCTATATTCATGCACTGCTTAGCATCTTCATGATCTGGACCATATGGAACTAAATCTGTATTACGAGGAGAAATTTTTTTAAACTAAACTGTTGAGAGGGCAAGTACAATATGTACTGTCTTTAGACATAGTTATATAAAGGGGATCTAAGGTGACATACCTTCTGAACAAATCAGATAAGGAAGCACAAGAAGCCACCTTGACAAAGCTAGCATCAGAAGGTGGCTGCTTTCAACATTTAAAAGAAGAACATCAGAGGGTCAATAAAAACTATAATGTGAGGAATATAGCAAATGAAAATCAATAATTATCTGCAATGAATCCAAAATGGTCTATCGTCATCAGTAAAAGATATGGGTTGCAAAATAATGACATAAAGAAATTTCAGCATAACCTTAAAAAATGGCCAAATATGAACCAAACATTGTTTTATGAATCAATTACTTGTTAAAAAAGGCATATGGATCAAAGCTACAGTATCAGGTCTTTGCTAACCACACAAACTACTGTATGCACTGTGACATATGCAGAACAGGAGACTTGTGCAATATCTAAGCCATGCATTGAAAGGACATCACAAGACAGATTCCAGTTGAAGATGAGAAATGTTCATTCAGTAAGTTAGCCATGTTTTAGAGATTAGCTCAATGTTTAAAAAGCTTTTTCCTTTTCAGATGATTCTTCACAGCCAAATATTTCTTTTACCAACTGCAGCAACATTTTTTTATAAGGCCACTGACTATAGAAATATCAATTATGAGGATAATCAGTAGAGATATAAATTTTCAAATACTGTAAGATTACTTCAAAGGTCATCATTAAACCGTTATTTATTTATTTTTGTTTGAATTAGCAATGAAAGAGCTAACAAGGCATTCTTGTCTTTTTTCTTTTTAAGGATATCCCTTGGTGCATGCTATTTGCAAATTCCATAGCTTTGATTGATGAGGCTAGAAAGGGCATAAACACAAAGCCTGAAGAAAGGAACCACTTTACAATCTAAGGGCATGTTTGGGAGTTGGACAGAGGGAATGCAATCTTATCTTAGATAATTGGATGAAATAATGTTAGTAGGAACAAAATGATGTCAATAAGTTAATGGGAGAAAGAAAAAATAACAATGGATAAGAACAATATGGTACAATGCATATGAAAAATATGAGATTGATCGGTTTTGTTGTATTAAAAAAGGGATAATAAAGGAAGGATGGAGACTATAAAAAGGTAAGAGTTAATTAGGCAATGTTTACCTCATTTGGATAAGAGGTAAATATCTTATCATATAATGTTTACCCTTCACTCATGTAATATTTCCATGCACCCTATCCAAGTAGGTCCTAGGAGTTTAAGAAAGAATCAATAAAACCAAAATAAGATGCAGTTCCCAAAGAGGATTACATTTATATCTTGGAGTGATAATTCACAAGAGTGGAAAGGTTGAGCTAATGCCTAAGCTAGATGGAAGAATAGGAGGTGCTCCTCTAGTGCCCTATATGAATGTACCAATCAGATTAAAGAAATAATTCCATCAAATAGACATCAGACTAACCAAGATTTACCCAAATATCCTTAGAGTTTGGAGCAAACAAAACAGGAAAGATGCTGTGGAACTGCAAAGAGAGGAGGAACACAACCTGAATTTGTGAAAGAAGCTTCTGGAACCAGATGGAATGTGATGCTAGAAAACGGTCTGAGCAACATTCTTTACAAGTCACACCTAGCAAGCCAACACCCGCCCAACATTTGTCTGGCTAGAATACAACAAAAGCAAAGCAACCCAAAAGAGATCAATTCTCATGAATTCTGCAAGGAAATATGAGATACTGTGTAGCCAATATATAATTTAATAGAACTGGGGAAAGGTCGATTTTCTGAAATGAAAAGTTCCCACTTTCTTCATGATGATGGTACAGATGTAAACACAAAAGAAAGATCATTTATCCAGAAATAATAATGCAAATAAATTGTAGGAGAGAGAAGTCCCCATAAAGGTGGGGCAGAAATCTCCTGTAGGACAGTCAGGGACTCAGGATAATCCAATCATTTGTCATCATTCCACAGCAGCACCCTCCTGATCCAGGCTCTGTATTCTAATCATAATGTTAGGGAGCTAAACAACCGACCAAAAGTAGCAGAATTGATAGAAAGCATCAAGCTAATCCTCTTTAACCAATGGGATCCTACTTATTTCTAAGTCGTATTCACATCTGTTGGTGCATGCTTAGCAGTGATGCTTTAGTAGAATAATAAAAAATGGTAAATTGGAAAACAGAGAGAATATTCCAGCACCACAACAGGAAACGAGTCCTTATGCAGAAGGCAAAGGACAAATGCCAATGGGTGGACAGCTGCAAAATATTACTAAGAAGGCAAAGGGCAAATGCCAATGGGTGGACAGCTGCAAAATATTACTATTAAGTTCTTCCACCAACTTCAGACCGCAAGGATTTTGAACCATTGATAGATATACAAAAGCAATAGAAAACTCTGACCATGCAGTTACAGTGTCGTCTTATTGAATAGCTCCAATCGTTCTCTTCACGTTCATTGCAATTGCGGCACATTTTGGAACATAGATTACTGACACTAACGTGGCTGCCCCACGAGAACAACAGTTCTGATCACCCTGCCTCTTGCCGCATGCATTGTGATTGGACACAGTAGAATTGCACATGATTTCTAAAGAGAAAGGTGCATATCGGCATTTCTAGGCTGATGAGGGGATATGATACTAAGATAATCACCATTTTGCTCGATACAAGCGACAGCAAGCGCTCAACCCATTCATCGACGGTGGATTTCCAGCTCTCTACCAGCCGCGGATCTGCGGCACCATCTGGAAAGGACTCCGAGAGAAGGTCGTGAGTTTCGATCAATGAGACGATGCGGGAGAGATCCGAATGGGTGCGAAAGGGATGCTTCTCGTCGGGGAGACGATCTCTTATGATTGATTTCAGCAGTCGGGGCTTCAATCTCATGTCGTTCATGTTCTGGTAGCATTGGGAAGACGCCATTGACGGCGATTTGAAAGTCCGAAATAAAAGAGAAAAGGAGGAAAGTGGGGAAGCGGGGAGTAGGGTTCTCGCTTTCTGTTTTGTCTTGCTTTTTTCTTTTCTGTTGCATAAACCCTAAAAAGACGACCGTTATACACTCGCGAGCCCGTACAAAACCCTCCGTTTGTGGGGTTTAAATACGCGCTTTTAAGGCCAGCATACAGCGTCAGAAAATCGGGCCGTGTCCATGCGCGGTTCGAATTCCTATTGCAAAATGATACTAAAATAAAGGCAAATGCTGAATGGTACTGACCTATCAGGTACATGGTCTAAATTGGACTAGTAGTTATATTTCATCATTAAAACTCATATCTAATAAACTAAATCGAGATTGAATTAATTTTTGTTTCATGATACCTGGAATTTTTCACATGCGTATCATCCATCGCAGCCTACCGAGTACAGAAAGAAAGTCGCCGCAACAGCTTTCCCGCCAGAAGTTCAAAGTATCCGATGACCCTAATGTTTAGTATCTTCCTGCGATAATTCAAATGTTTAACGTTGAGCCCAACCCAAAAAAGCTTCTCCGGATCTCCAACGTAATTCATTTATTGAAATCATGCACGCGAACTGCAGAAGTGTCTCAAATCCATGCCGGCATGATCAAGACTGGCCTCGACCTCATCACCTTCCCTCTGAGCAAGCTCCTGGCAGCTTCCATACACGACATATCATATGCTCGCTCCATCTTCAATCATGCGCAAGACCCAAATCTATTCATTTTCAGCACCATGCTCAGAGGCCATTCAATGAGTGAAAACCCGAAAGAAGCTCTTCGTCTGTTCAATGCTGTTAGGGCTCGAGGAATTTCTTTGGACCAGTTCTCTTTAATTTCTACCCTCAAATCTTGCACCCGGGTGTTTGCCGTTTTGTCAGGGAAATGCATTCATGGAGACGTTATTAAGTCTGGATTCGAGTTTTTCTTAGATTTAAGGAATACCCTGTTGCACTTTTACTGCATTTGTGGGAGAGTAGGAGATGCCCACAAAGCATTTGATGAGGCTCCTCACAGAAGAGACGTAGTTTCTTGGAATGCTCTAATGGGTGGTTATCTCCAGACATCACAGCCCGGAGAAGTGATCAAATTGTTCAAACAGATGCATTTGGTTGGTTCCGTGGTTTGTGCCACCACACTCACGACCGTTATCTCCGCTTCTGGTGATATGGGTGATTATAAAAGCCTCGAATCTATCCACTGCTACTGTGTTAAGAATGGTTCTTGTTTGGATTTGAATGTGGTGACAAGCATCATTGCAATATATGCAAAATTTGGCTGTACGGTTTCTGCACGGCAACTCTTTGATCAAGTATCCATTAGAGATCTTGTTTTGTGGAATTGCATCATTGATGGATATGCTAAAAGAGGTCTTCTGGAGGAATCCTTTACACTGTTACAACAGATGAAGGGTGAACATACGAAACCCAATTCAGCCACGGTAGCAGGGTTGCTTGCATCATGCGCTACCTCAGGAGCTCTAGCTGCAGGCCAGCACATCCATAAGTTTGTAGAAGACGAAAATCTAGAACTGGATGCTGTCCTTGGCACAGCTCTTCTGGACATGTACTCCAAGTGTGGGCTCATACAGAAGGCTGCTGAAGTTTTTAATCAGATGCGTAGTAGGGATGTAAAGTCGTGGACAGCTATGATTGCTGGATTTGGATTACATGGGCAGACCGGACATGCAATCCGGTTGTTCTATGAGATGATGGAGGCGGGAATCAGACCTAATGAGGTCACCTTCTTGGCAGTGCTGAGTGCTTGTAGCCATGGAGGGCTGGTAATGGAGGGGAAGAAGTGCTTTGAGAGCATGGTTCAAGAATATAGTCTTTTGCCAAGGATTGAACACTATGGTTGTATGATTGACCTTTTAGGGCGTGCAGGGATGCTAGAGGAGGCCCATGAGCTGATAAAGAGATTGCCCATTGCAACAGATGCCACTGCATGGCGAGCCCTACTTGCAGCTTGTAGGGTTCATGGAAATGTCAAATTGGGTGAATCTGTGACTACATCACTTATGGAATTGGATGAAAAGCACCCCACAGATTCTATCCTTCTATCAGGTACGTATGCTGCTGCAGGTAGATTGGATGCTGCTGCTAGAGCAATGGACTGGGAGGAGGAGACTATGATGAGAAAAGAAGCTGGGTGCAGCTCAATTGAGATGGATGGTTAGATGGTCTGTAGTAGCCCAGCTTAGTTGTTCCATGCCTTCTTTGGTTCACGAACCATACTTTCCGTGTTGATTAAGCCTGTCATGGGCCAAACTATCAGATTCTCGAACAATGGTGTAACTCCATCACCAATGACGAGTGGTGGAACAATTTCTCAAGTCTGAAACATGGTTTTGTGTCAGAGAGGGCAAACTAATCTTTGTATAGCCATATTGCAACCAATGCGCGTATCCTTCAGTGAAAGAGTCGAATTACCCGGTAATGCTGCAAATGGGAGTTAGGACTTGGAAGTGGTTTTGTAAGATATCACGTATCACCTTTGGCTGTGGTTCATTGGAATTTTTTCTGATCCTTTTAAGGCCGGTGATTTGGTGTCAGGTAAGTTGAGCGTATTCATCTGTTTCATCTGTGCTACAGAAGGCAACTCCTGATGTGTCTGGCTCTAGATGTGGACTTTGGCTATTTGGAAGAGCAAGAAGTCCTTCTTCATCATGCAAGAGCAGAGTGCTTATTTCACCTAACAGATGCAGTGTTAAGGATCAAGGATGTGTCTGCAAAGATAGCTTGTTATGCTATCATATATGCTTGTTCTTCAAGATGTTTAGACCACATCAACACATGAAAGGGGTGATTGAATTTCTAGAAAGCTGCATAGATATACTTTTAGGGGCACAGGGTAGAACACCTGTGGTAACTCCTGCAATTTGCACCATGTCGGGAGAGCTGTGACTCAAGAGAAATTGACAAATTTTCAGTGGGGACAAGCAGTCCATCCTGATGATTGAAAAATGAATCAATGAAGAGTACTCTATCAGAGGCTCTGGAGGTATTTAATCCAAAGCTTAGTCAATAAACTGAAGCAAGCCAAAGGATCTATCAATGGCACAGTCATAATGGCTCTAATCGCATGGTGGCCATCCCTGATGTCAGAAGAGAGAACTGTTCTTGTGCCCTTGGGTCCTACGAAGTCAATCATTGGAGGCTTAGGCATCAGTGGTGGTTCTTTGAGACATACCAATGATGCTAAACAAGTTTTGGACATCAAAAGTCAGTGAAGAGGAAAGCCTTACAAATCAGCCATCTGATGAAGAGATTGCTGGTCCTTGTGTCTTTCCTCTTTAATTTCCAAGAGATAAGAACTCCAGCGACCAGGATAAACATTTCATTTATATCGAAGTTTTTGGTGTATGTGTATTTCTTCCGAAAACACCACTGTGAAAAAAGCTCATCGGTAGTAAAATCCTGAAAAACCCATACGGTAAACATTTCCCATTCATACCATTGTCAAATGCCCTTGCTTCTCCTTGTTCAGGACATGCTTGGGTCGCAGTACATGAAAACAGAAATAAATTAAATAAAGCTATCGTAATAATCAATGATATTTGCCCGTATTTTCTTTGTTCATTTTTGAACAGTAGTAGCCTATTTTTCTTTCACGACAGTAATCCTCTAATCTATGCTTTGGAACCCATGTGATGCCACATTTGAAAACAAGCATGTGTGGCCGCCTTATATGGTGAACATTAATCCTCCTAGATTTTCCTACTACATTTTTATGTTTGTAGTTGGCTCGACTGTACATATGCATAAGGGTGTCATCTTAACTGGTTGTTAGTTTATACTCTATTTTTTGGCCGGCCCCTTCTCACCATCTCAACGATACACTAAATACATAATCAATGGTTGACACGACAACTTCTTAGGTTTGAACAATGGGCTCCACTGCAACAAACTGAAAGTGGGACAATTTCCTTCACACAAACATGCTATTTCAATCATCACTAACAGTCAACACCTTACTTGCGATCTTCCTGTGTTTTCCCCAACTCCCTGCACCTGTAAGGGCATGTTTTAGTCGGTTTAATTAGGGACATTCACTAGCACAAGCAAGGGTTTGATCAACATTAGAAATGGTCTGCCTACTCCCCATGGCTAGATCTCTAGGCCTAATAATGTGAGGCTAGGACTCAGCCCCTGCACTTTGCTCAACCAGAGCCATTGCCACCTGTATTAGTGCTGTAATTGTTTACCCATTTTCTCAGCATTGGATGTGCAAAAAATTTATCAAGGGAATTATGAATATGAATTTCCAGGTTTTTCTTCAATTTTCCTTGTGATTTTCATTTAGTCAGTGTTTGCCCGTATTTCAAAAAAAAAAAAAACAAAGAAAGAAAGAAAGAAAGAAGGAAAGAAAAAGAAATGACATCAAATATCACCTTGACTGAGACATTGAAAAGCAAAGACTGAAGGCGGGTCAAGCATTGCTTGCTTTTGCCCATTCTCCTCATAGTAAACTTCATGGATTATATCGGCAAGTAGCCATCACTTAATATGTTTCAGCACAAGCATCAAGGGGGGTTAAAACTTCTCTCATGTCCTTTACGAGAAAGCAGTAATACTTCTTAAGGAAAAATTGAAAAAGAATAAATATATATATATATAGGGAAGGAATAGATCTGCTGAGAAAACTGAAAAAATGAACAACTCAGCTGAAGAAAAGGATAAAAAACAAAATGAATGTGAATTAAAAAACTAAAGAAGAGAAATACATAACTGTTACCATACAATTCCTGTGTCTACTAGCACTTTTTACTTCTGAGCTGCAGCTTCACAGCATGTGGATTGTTGGTGTCAGGCGCCACCAGATGTCAAAAGAATTCACGTATTTAGATGAGAGAACATGTGAATCAGTATTGTTTAGTCAGTTGTGATATTGTTTACATCTGAACCTGATGCTGAGGATTTTCCCACTGTCAAGATGTTGTACTTCTTGTAAATCCTTGCCTTGTTTTCTGTCCACCATTTCTCTGCTTGTTTCCCACTGAATTTCTTCTTGCTGTCAACACCCAGCAAGATCTAGTTAAAAAATGATCCACTGAAATGCTATTGAAACAGTTGCAAGAGTCAACTAAAAGATTTGAGGGGTGTTTGCCCGAATTATGGAATTGAATTGTGCTTATTGGGCCCCAGAGAAGGATACTAACAAATCCCAGCTAAAAAATAGAAATAAACCTGGGGCCTCCCATCCTTTGGGGTTTGAGACTCTGAGGATAATTCCATCATGAAAACTATTATACATTATGAAAACTGGGAAGCATCATTACAAAAAATTTTCCTCTTTGACTGACCTATTTTCACATTTTGATCTACTTGCGCATCCAAATGGAACCCTAGCATACAGAAATTACCAAAATAAATCATAATGGCATCATTCTTACCTGAAACGAACCCTATTGAGTTCTTGACCACCCCCAGGCAGGGGTGAAAGAGTAATGTATACGCCCGCCTCATCTTGTTCTACACACTGAATCTCTTCTGCTGGCATATTGGTTCCATTGGATGATCCTGGGTTACTCACATGGCCATTAGACTCTGCTTCATAAGAAGCTTTTAGGTTGCTTGCTTGGTCATCTCCATCCAGGTTCAGGATATTGAAAGTCTGTGTCCCTTCAGGAACCCTTGCAGCGATATCCTTTAACTGCCAAAACCTCAAAATATACTGATATTAAAAGTCTAAGCAACCTGTTGGTGCTAAGAAACTTGGAAAAAGCAAATATGCAAAGTGCATTTCCAGCCCCTTTCTTCCCCCTTTTGATATACCAAGTGGCCAACCACATGAACGCAAATTGGAAGACAGCATCAGCAGTATTAACACAAGTTATGTGTGGACAAACTAGTGACAGAAAAAATGTATCACCATAGGCCGTCCCGGCAAGTTGCCATTCAGGAGAGAAGAAACACAATGAGATGGTCAAATTACTACTCTGAACTCTGAAGTGAACTATTTGGTGTTATACTGGAAAAGAAACAGGCATGGGTAAATTGAATTATTTTCATGAGCTGTATTCTGACAAGTTGTTTGGCTTATGCTTTAGACGATGATGAGTTTCATGGTAATGACAACTGGTTGGAAGAGAAAATAGCATGCTGATTTGCATTAGGTATGCTTAAAATATTCAGGAAACCAAATCTTTTAACATGGGAAGATTAAAAAGCAAGAAGTTAAAGTGATGTAGAACAAGAATGCTCTGATGTATAATAGAATGGAGAAGACTTCAGAAGAAAAAGTTAAGACTCTCTCATTCGAGAAGGATAAAAGAAATTAGGAGAAGAAAAAGAGAAGAATTAGAGAAAAACAGAATAATCAGGGCAAAAGAAGAAAAAAAAGATGGTAACTATATTTTCAAAGACCGACATGCAAAATAAAACTCTAC
>JAYJMB010050340.1:0-29388 GCA_036873735.1 Pouteria campechiana
GGAATACCTACCTTTTTTTAGGGTAGGTTCCTAATTTTTCTGCCTTTTTCTGCAGTGTGCCCAGTACCCACTTCTTTTATTATATATACATATGGTCGGCTCTCGTTTTTTGGCATTCTATCAGAGAGCCCAAAATGATACAGATTGTGGGCGTTTTTGGTTGAATTGGCAGAAATTTTAGCAATTCGTTGACGTCCACGGAAACCCATGTTCACACACCAGTCCAAAGCAATGCCATTTTATGCCCGGGTTTATAAAAATATTCATGTGATTTGCTCCTTCACTATTAAAATCGATTCAAATCAAAGGGGTTAACCGAAAAAGTCGTGAAGGGGGTGTTTTCGCATTTTATTTTGAAAACATAAACAACTCATAGTATGTATATGTAGATCAGCTATGTTATTAAATGCATAGGTTTTAGTAAATAAATAAATAGTATAAATTTCTACACCCATTAAAAATGTGTCCTATGATGATTCTTGTAGTAAATATTTAATTTATATAAATTTTGTTTGATATAACTTACCTAAACGACTGATTTGGATTTTTTTCATTACAGCAAGCGAAGATGATGATATCTGCAATCGGGAGTGGGGCAAAGCTTAGGTCTGAAGGTATTTTCTTTTCCATCCTCCATACATGATTCTTAAAGCCCATCGTCCACGTAGAAACAGCCGTCTATCTGGAGAACTTCGACCGCAGAATGTGAATGGTTGTTCATTTGAGATTGATATCTGGTAGCATCTTCCATCCAAAACTCTAATACGAAGAACCAACTCCCAAGAAAAAAAATCCACGATTTATGATATTTTATCTTATTGATCCTTTGAGTTCTTCAATCATAAAATTTGATATGAATAATAAATGCCTAATAAAAAAATAAATGATTTTTATAATATATTATCTTATTGATCTGAGATTGATATCAGGGCACTATTATTATCTTATTGATCTGAGGTTGATATCAGGGCACTGTCTTGTTAATTGCTGATTGGTGCTTGTCTTCGTAGTCGTTGCAAAAGTTCCACCACTACGATTAAGGGTGCAAGTCGAGCGGAATTGTGCGGCCGAATGTTAACTTAATCTTAATTGTATTTATAAAATTCTAACTTAGTCCCATTTGTAAATTAAGCTAAGTTAAATTTTAGCCCAAACTTTTAAATTTTGGTTGAATTCAAATTAAATTTAAGCTGACTATGCAAGTTGATGTATCTCATATTTGGATATTTGACTTATTTAATATACTAATTAACTATAAGAAATATGATCATGAAAGATCATTTTTGATTAATTAAATTTAAAAATAAATACATAAAGATCAATGTATTGTAGAAGCTCCAATACAAATTTCATGATCATGATTATAAATACAAGACCATACACTCAAGATTAAAGATATAAACAATAAAACATCAAAAATATAAATTTTACATGAAAAACTCTTCAACTCAGAAGCGAAAAACCATAAAAAAGAAATAATGATTCATTATAAAGAATAGGTTATAGAGACACGCGTAAAATGTTTCACACTCATCCTATAGAATGCCTTACGCACATCTCGAAATCAACATGCTCTCATAATCCCTCTTGCACTCCTCTCCAAAAAAACCCTAGGATATACATGATTACTCTATTATCTTAGCTTTAAAAGTTTCTATTAGATCCCTTACTAAAATCTTAATATATATAATTCTCCTAATGGACTTTCCTACATAGACCACCCCAGGCCAATCTCACATATATAGGTCCACTAAGACTTCCGTAAAATATAAAACAAACCTAATAAATCTTCACCTTAACTTGGATTCTACAAACATAAAGTTAGCTATTGAAGATTAAACTAATATCATTATCATCCATAAATCAATCATAAGCTTTCCATCAGTTAGTTCATCATCTACAATGCTTAAACTAGCATGACTAGTATCTCCACTAGATATGCCCTACACAATCTACCATATTTGTAATTCTATGGCTCCATCTTTTTTCCTCTTGCTATTACTCGAAGAGATCACATTACCACAATAAAAAATTAAGAAGACTCCTTTTCAATGTGCATCTCATCATCTTCTTTGTGTCTCTTAAGAGCTTCTCCCACAAACCTTGTTGCACATACGACCGATCATCATCTGCACATTACTCATACTGTCATCACTTGTATTCTGAATTGACCAGATTCACATGCCTGTGATTGCTACTTGTGTGCAATCTTTTAATTACAATATTATCGTTCGCTTAGATGATCACACAAGTACAGAGCTCCAGAGCTCCACTCATCTTCACACACATTGTACCTCCATATTTATATCAAACCACACTCCACCATATGTCCACTAGCTCCACCAACTTCTTGCAATACATGTACTAAACTGCACAGATGCCAGACTATACACTACTTATGTACCAGTGCAACTAACAATGCATTATCTATACATTTGTCACCAAACCATGCTTGCATTATTGTATTTGTTTTCCAAATTATCATAGTCTTAGAACTCTTAAGCTCTCCTATACCTTATACACATAAACAAATTTTCAACAAATGAAGCATTTGTAGCATAATCATCCATGAAGTCTATTATTCCACCTCAATCTGAACTATCCATGTACATAATCAACCTCAAAAAAATATGATCACTTCATTAATCCACTCAAATCTACTTAAATCAATATTACACTAAACTGGATCATACCTGATCTACCCCGATCAACCTTGATCATCAAGATTTACTTTGATCACACCCAATGTTATACTATTCACTTGATTTGCACCATCAACAAACTCTACGGCACCTCAAAATATTAGATTACCTCCAAGATCACTGATCATTACAAAATTACTGTTGATTTGCACATCTCATCAAATTCTTATCATTGAATCAAAATTTGCCTAATTAACCAACCGTTGTGTTCACAATATTCAAAAACATTGAAATCCTGGAACACCCAAATCCGATAACAAGCTCACAAAATATAGCTCATCAAGCTTATGCTTCCGTCCATTGTGACACGCTGAACTCTAGGTGCGTCACTTACCCTTTTTTCTCGAGAATGCCAGTTGCCATCACCAATAGTAGTCGCTGCCACTCTAGTGCTTACATCGCCGATCGGCTGTCGCCGCCTCTTCCTTCAAGTCGCTACTACCCATCATCGGTTTCTACCTCTCTGCTAAGCAGCGTCAATCAGCAACCTCCACCAACTGGCCCACCAGATCCGATCGATCCCATGGCCTACATTAATTTTTTTTTTCAATCTTGTCTCTCCATTATCCATGACCTGCCACAAACTGCAACCTATGATCCTGTTGATGCCACAATTGCTGCATAAACCCGACAATGTCAGTTGTCCGATCAACCGGTTGCCTGAATACTGCACGTCACCTCCATGATCTTGTCATTCCATCTCTACTCCAATCAATCGTTGAGTCAATATTGACTCAATCACCCATCTACAACTCGATTACAATCTATCAACCACTTGTTACAAAAGCCCCAGCACCAATTCCAAGATCGTGATCATAAATACAAGACCATACATATAGAGATTAAAAACATAAATAATCAAACATCAAAGACACAAATTTTATTTTAAAAATCCTTCAACCCAAGAGAAAAAATTATAAGAGAAAAATAACGATTCACTGTAAAGAACAGGTTACATAAGTATACTTAAGAGGTCTCACACCCATCATATGGAATGTCTCACATAGATCTTCAAATCAACATACTCTGATAGCCCCTCTCTCAATGCTCTCTGAAAAAACTCTAAGATCCACATGATAACTTTATTGTCTTAGCCTTGGAATTTTCTATTAAATTCCTAACAAAAACCTTAATATATAATATTCTTAGTGAACTTGTTTACATGGATTACCCAAGGCCTATTTCACATATGTAGGCCTATTAAGATTTTTATAAATTACAAGACCAAAAAACCCAACACAAAGTACTAGAAGGAGAGCCTCAGAAGAAAGGATGGTAGCATTTCTATTTTGAACAATAAGAGATAGATTAAGGATTGAATAAAAACTAGGTCAAGCGAACCATATTAATTGATCCAACCCAATTTCTAAATTGAATTGAGAAAAACCCAATTTTTAAACCAAAATTGCACTTTTTCAACTTAATCCAATCCTAGCAGCAAAAAGAGGCTCCCAACCCTTAAAATTCAGGTCAGAAAGGTTTGGGTTTGGATTAAACCAACACAACCCAAGGTGCACCCCTCCTAATCCTTCTTGGGTTTTAAGGATGTTTATGGGATGGAGGGGATGGATAATTTTTATCTTTGACTTTACCTTAATCATTGGATTTGGTGAGGGGATCAGTGTGCATAGAGATGGTTTGCTAGGAGGATTCTGGATCCGTCCACATCATTCACATCCACGTGATAGTCACGGCTGCTACGGCAACCCCATTATTCTAATTCCCTTCTGGAATTGAGGACGCATACAGCCTTTGTATCTTGCATAAAATCCATGCAAGAAATATAGCCGACTTCTTAGTGGATTCAACTGATTTTCATGCCAAACATTCCTTAGGTAGGTCGACATTGTTTTAAAAATCGAGAGATGGAAAACAAGTAATCAATGTGACATAGGCCGAGACCCACATGAAAAATGCCAAAATCCAATTAAAAATTAAGAGAGTCTTTGGTCAGAGTGTATATTTCTAATTCTTCTCATAATCCGCCACTTTTATTTTATGAAACGTTAATTTATTCCTAATAATTTTAATTTTTGAATCATAATTTTGTATTTTTCATTGTCAACTTTGTTGTTACTCCAAAATACCCATCTGTGGTAGTGCTTTCATTCTGGCCTGCCAAAAGAGAAGGTTTTTAGCAATCCAACCAACAGGAAATAT
The DNA here is from genome assembly GCA_036873735.1 of Pouteria campechiana. NCBI lineage: Eukaryota > Viridiplantae > Streptophyta > Magnoliopsida > Ericales > Sapotaceae > Pouteria > Pouteria campechiana. The sequence continues at coordinate 4,863 of JAYJMB010050340.1, forward strand.
CGTAATTTTTTCACGCGTTGGCACATGCGCCTTCCTAGGAGTAGGTGGTGGAATCCCAAACAAAAGGTTGGACCTGGAATCCATTAAAACCTTTGTTGAATATCCTCTCTGTCTTCTTCCTCATGATCGCCAACAACTCCTTGGTTTGGTAAGATATCATCATCCTAATAATCGCAATAAATTGATAATATAATGGTTAGTAGTTGGATGGGGATGTGGACCTCTCATTCAATAAACCCATTACCACGACTGATTTTTCAAATGATGAAAAACAATGAAGATAGGTCGAACCTATTTTATATGTGAATTAAATTTTTGTACCCTGCAATTGTCGGATTAAAGGATGGTCCCCTAAGTCTACAAAATGGACCCACATGAATGAGACGATTGAAAATGGTATGGGAAAATTTCAAAATTAAAGCTTGCAAAACCCAAAAGGTTAGAATAGTGACAAGGATTTGTCCAATATTGCCACTTAATTGTTCAAAACATGGAATCTTATGCTTCTTGGATGTCACAGATTTAGTTTCCAGATATCTTTTCGTGATTTGATGAGACAGTTGTAAAACCATATGAAAATATTAGCCACCCTGCATATTCGTTTTGTCACTAGTGAGATGGCAACCTTTGTGTCTTTTTGGAAACTACTTGCATAAAAAGAAAACATCAACTTGCGGCAAACACCAGACGGCATAGGGACGTGTAGTGGGGCGCATGATTTGGATAAGTGAATTTGTATGTCGATCAACATTCTCATCTGTAGTTCCCTGGCTTTTGAACATTTTTTAATCATCAGCTGCAGGTGGCTGTAAGCTTACCATAAATACGGAGACAGCTCTAAAGCAGGTGGCGCATCAATGAACCCATGTGGTAGATGACAGATGGGTAGTGAATGGGGGAAAAAAAAAATTTAAAATAAATAAATAAATTCTGTTTCAAGATCTATGGCCGCTGAAGCAATAATGAAATTATCTGGCTCTGCATAGCTGTGGGCAACTGTTCTGGGGACGCTGGAGCCGATCTTAATCATTTAGACTTTAGATAGAACTATGATAGATACCTGCCAGTGTTGTTAGGATTTCTTGTCTGCGGTTGAAGGTCAAGCCCGTGAATATTTTGAAATTTAGTGGCATTCCCATTTTTCTTCACATGATAAATTAATTAAACTGCATCGACACTGGTCTGCACATGCCTACAACAGCAAATTGAAACACCAACTCTTCTAAGAGATGCATGCTCCTCAGCACAAAAGTTGGCTAATTCAGCCTAAACGCACTTTCCTGGAGATAAAAGCGCTTTGCGTTTTCTACAGAATCGTTTGGCCAAGCGTTTAAAACCACTTTATGCTACCGAAGCATAGAAATTTGAAATTTAACGTTCCAGGAGAAGCAGAAATTTTCTGCTTTTCTCCACTGGCTTCCGGCAACCGCACTTCTGTCCGAAAGTGCTGAAAAGTGAAGCACAGCCACTTGTGCTTTTAAACAGGATTCGTATACAGACTCACGGCATGCATCTACCAAGGGTACAAAAAATACAAGCGACGCTGGACATTGCATATCAGCTTTGGTTATGATTTTCATGACGCTCGACCTTAATCATTTGAGTCAAAACAAGATTATGATTTTTGTGGTCATTGCAGGAATGGTCGCTTGCTTGGTTATCACAACGACAAAACATATGAATTCTGTATGAGTTCGATAATCTTGCCCTACGTACCGACATTTTTGGCATACACCTGTATTTCCATCGTATCGAATAGGAAGAATCCCATTCAAGTAGGCAGCATAAACTAAAGCAACCAGAAATTTTGTTTATCCAATCGCATGCCTCTCTGCGCTTTCCATTAGCCTAAAATCACACCTTGACACCTAAAAGCAGGAAAGCCCTGTTTCAACAAAATCAAACCACAGCTAATAAAACCAGGATGAAAATACCTGAGAATTGGAAACTAGAACATTGTTCGGACACCCATCCTCAGCAGCTGCATACGGACCACAGCAGAAGCCAGTTGGATCAGACAAAAGACACCAATCAGACCGAATGACATGGAGTAAGGACCCCACAGCCAGTATCCTTCATACATACTACCCATTATGGCAAAAGCGACCACAGATTCTGAAGCATTTTACTTTACGAATCAGTACATAGGTAAATCTCGTACAACGGCCACAAAAATTTAGAAAAGACAACAAATAGACAAAAAAAAAAAAAGAATAAAAAAGAATCAGATATTTCACCTGAAACCCAATGTACTACCATTTTGTCATGAGTTAACATAGTGGTGCTTTCACAAGATTGAGACGAGAGATTGAAATAAACAGCGGAAGTGCATTTAGAAACTGTGCACAAAATAGAGAAGGGCAGAGCCAGCGAGCCGAGCAGCAACCTTTGGGAAGGCCCACTCCCTTTATACAAACCGCCGCGGACCATCCGATCCAAAACCAACCAACATAAGTTACTCATCTATATTAGGTATGATTTTCATATTATACACAGCACGCTCAGACCCCCCAACCATGCGCTTAGCAATTGTTAGCCACGCCACCTGAGAGTGCAAGGCCAGCCACCTATATAAACTTTAGGAGGGTAAAATGAGGGCCGAGGGCAAGGGAGATAGATGATGAGAAAAATGGAAATCGGCCTCTGTACAGATGAATGAGCTACATGAAGTAGCTAAGAGACTTCTTCCTTCTGGAGCCCCCTTCACCATATAGCTCGTTCCACTGTAGCAGCTCATTCATGTTTGCAGACTCTGACGATACACTTGCACAAACCTAGGGTGAAAGAAAGCAAGCAATCAAAAATAAAAAAATAAAAAACAAAGAAAAGAAAAAAGAAAATGAGCCAGCAGAAAAGATATAGATGTGAAAAACAGAAAGCATAACAAATGTAGTTTACTGCTTGGTTGCTGTTAGGTTTTACATATTAACACAGGCAAAGCATCAGTTCCATGATGTAGAAGAGACACTTGGGCATGTTTTGATTCCCTCAGGTTGTGTTTGGCTTCAGGTTAAAGAGTTGTAAAGAAGTGGAAAGGCCAAAGAAGCATTAAATTAAATGACAATGTCAGCAGTAAAGAAATGAAGCTAGTCATAAAGTGAACAAAAATAAAACACAGGCTTTTGTTGATTAAAAATAGGTAATAACGTGAAAAATGGGCAATTTCAGATAGCTAAATGTCACCACATTGATAAAAGATGCCTTTTACTTACTCTTTTAAAGGAGCATTTACTCCTCTTAACTCAAAAGGAAAGCTAAGTGTCTTTCAGAATGGCATCATTGCCCCTTCCATTTGTGAGTCAGTAAGATACATGTTCAAACACAGATTAGCTGAAGTCATGAACAATTTGTTCTGTACTCCCAGCCAAAACAGGCTCATTCATATGATCTATCCTCGTATGCCAACATTATTTAAAATGTGAAGCAATCTAAATTCAAAACCAATCCAATTCAGTGCTTAATGGTTGGAAAGAATAGATTAGTTGGCCAGATTTCTCTGGCAAGACTCCAGAGTTACTTGATAGAACAATTAACATCATTTCGTTGAGAAAGTCCACCCATGTGTTGGCCAGATTCATGCGAAAGAAAACTCCTGAGATGTAATTAATAGAACAATTAACATTGTTAGGTAAGTGAAATTTCCATCCATGTTGTCTACAATTTTGACAGCTCGTAATGGCACGGCATAACATGTCAGTGTGGACCGGACCCCATGCTTTACCACAGGCATCATGAAGATTGATCACCAGCAACATTATTCTAGGTTACCTACACATCAATTTTACAAATATTTTCTATAAAAGAATAAGAAGTTTCAGGTCCACAGGCAAAATATCAATGTACACTAAAACATGCAGCACAATATATATATATATATATATATATATATATATATATATTCAGAACAAGGTTGTAGCCTAACCTTCTTGTTGATACATGATTTGGACATGTTTTAAGTGAGGAGGAAAACATGTTTGCTATAAGCAAATAAAAAATATGTATAATTTGGGGAAAAAAGTCAAATACAAAACCCTAGAAGAAGAATTTGGGTTCAAGCGACATGTAGCAAATTGGTCTATTTGAATGTGTGAATAAGGGTGTAAACAGTTTACGCCCCATTCACATCCTTTTTCATGTTTACTTTCATTTTGCTTCAATCCGAACAAACATCCTCTCTACATCCCTTTTTCATCATTACCCCTACATTTTTAGTCATTATCCGTATTTTACACTCATTAACCTACTTGTTCCACAATCATCATGTTATTTTGCTTTTACTCTATTACACTATTTTGCCTGACCATATATCCCATACTCATCATCATTTTTTGTCTTTTATCCTTTTGAATTGCCTTCCTTTAGCACTCTTTTACATCAATCCAAGCAGATCTAGAGCTTCTAAAGAGAAATGAGAAAGAAAAAAAAAAAAGTGAAATCATAGGCACTGGCACCAAGGGTTAGGGTATCATACCCAGCTACAAGCCCTGGTGGAACTTCAGAAACTTCTAGTCAATGGACCACCAGGATTATATTGCTTTAAACAATTTAATATGGGCATCAACAATTAAAAGCAACAGCATATAGAAGAACATTACAGACAACAAAACGACCACAAATAACTCTCTTGCTGAGTCTCATCTAAATTGGGTATAAATAGCTCAAAAGGTATCTAAATCATCTAATCTTGGGCCTACTTGAAATTTAACCCAATATTCTAGAAAACATTATCATTTTCTTGCTGACCAACCATTGCTCAACATCCTCGAGGGGCTGTTCAGTGGAATGGATTTTCTTGGAATGGAATTGAATGGAAAAATAATTGGTGTCAGCAACATAGGGATGATGTCAGCCATAGAGTGAATAAGGTCAAAATAGCTAAAAGGTAATAATTGAAAATATAGGTAATAATAAAAAAATTGTAAGGTTGTTAGGGAAAGCATATGTCAAATCTATCCTTCAAAAATGGAATTTTTCATACCAAATAGAACCTGAGGTCATCCACGAGCTCAAGAGAAGATCATAAGAAACAAGCTACCAGAGCCTCAGAGTGGTTGAACCATAGGACTCTAAAAATTACTACGAAAAGAATATATATATATATAAGAGGGAACAAATTATCAGCAACAATTAGATCAATCGCAACAGTTGATCAGCCCATTTAAGAAATCTTTTAACTCACACCGTTTGGAGTTTATTCCAATGTGCTCTTGTAGTTTACTACAAAAGAGACTAATGGTTAGTAGAATGGGATCCACAGCAAAATCTGTGTAAAACCCATTTTGCATATCAATTCATGTTATATGTCATATTAGTGGTTGGTTAAAGCTCAGAAGAAACTACATATCTTGGAGATGGACTTGAACGCCCGCATTTTGCAGTTTTTTTTTTTTTATGCCATAGCAGCTTTACATAATATTTCTGCTTTTAACATGTGTTAGAAATGCCCCCACAAATAGTGGCAATTATGCACATTAAAAATGGTCCACAATCATTTTCAATGGTAAGTGGTTCTATTTCCACTTCATCATTTGTAGTGTCCCACTTTAGTTAAATCTCTACCCATTCTTGGATAATGGCTCAGCATCAGTTGAAAATAAAGATGGATAAAAAAAATATCACACAGGCATTTATGGGGCCTCAGGAGAGTTCAACATCAATATTTTTGTTATCTTTTCTCAAGTAAGTTTTGCTTGCATGTTTTACACATTGTACTTGGACTTAGAAATGATATCCTGCATGTTTCAATACCTTCCCTCGACTCAACTTGTTTTAACCTACTTCATATGAGCAGCATGAGAAGGAAGAGCTACAGAGGTGTGAAAAAGGGTTTTCTTGGCACAGAGTTGCCTGGAGAGCAGTTGATTTCAAGATGACTTTTGGAGGATAAATCCTCTTTACCTGTTCATGGGCATATCTAAAATCCTCCATGCTTAAAGGCCGTATGTCAGAACTACCACAAAGTGCAGGAGGGGGTCTTCCTTCTGCCAATGCCAATCCCCGTTCCTGAGAAAATAAATGTATTAGCAGCTGCACAAAATAAAATGGGGTGTAAAGGACAAGACAAAGCAGGGAAAAGCCTTCATAGCCCCACCCTCATAGAAAGAAAGAGAGCAAGCAAAAGAAGGTTCAGAGTGCCCTCCTTCCTCTTGGCGCTTAAGGGCTAAAGAAACTTCAGATGGAGTCACCGCTTCTGAAGGAACTGCTAGCAAATGTGTGAAGAACCTTACAGTTACCAAATCCAAAATGATAGCTGTAAAGATGGTGACCAGGTGATAACAAAACAATTTCATATTTAATTATAACCATTCTTGTTCTTTCTCCCATGTGATTTCTACTCTCAACCCATCTTTTTCTACAGCCATCATGTTGTTTTACCAGTACTCCATCCTTCTATTCATATTTACCCTATTACACTGTTCAATCATTTTCACTCCTGGTGACATTGCGCACTCTCATTCTCAAACATAATCGATTCGTTACCCTTGTCCAGACCACTGTCATAGGTCTGTTTGTTTAGATGTAATGAAAATATAACATATGTAAAATGAGTAAACATTGCAGATCCATTTGGGAAAGGAAGAGGAGGAAACAAAGAATCCTGGAAAAGTTGAAGAAGAGAGGGAATGATGTAATATAATAGGTGGTAATAATTAGAAATAAAATGAATAGAGATATAATAGATAAGCTTTTGTATGAAAAGATGGGGTGATCACCATTGGAAACATATGTAATTATGAAGGAAAAAGTAGGCTTGTTAGATGCTAACATGTCACACCGCATTGAAAATGGTGAAAAAGGTGGAAAACTTTTCCACCTGTTTTCACCATCACCAATCACATGCTACTCAATCAAACAAGATACAGCCAACTCCAACCTTTTCCACAATAAAAAAATCATCATGCTATTTTATCCCATCATCCTTATAAACATTACACTATCTTTAACAAAAAGCAAACACAACCTAGAGGATTTGCATAAAGAATTCACAATACTTTCCCACAACAACAAACCAAGACAGGTACAAGGAAACAAGAACATTAAAAATACTGCATCAGAACCCAAATAAGATGTCAGAAAAGCAAAGAAATTAGCAATATGCTGGCAGAATTCTTTAAAATGTTCGCAAAGTAATCAAAACAGAATTGCTAACTATGGCTTCCCCTTATTTCTTCCCTTTAGCTTTCCACTGCTTTTGGATTCTAGAAATGCAAAAGAATTGAATGCTGTACCAGAAAATTTTTTAAAGGTCTTTAAAAAAATTAAAAGGCCCACCTTTTTCTCTTTCTCCAAAATTTCTCTTATTGGACAATGTGCAGCTGTAACACAGAGATTCTGCAAAACAATATCCAGCAGTTAGAGATACATGAATATTATATTATATTATGCGGGTGTAGAGAGGAGGGGTCTGTGTGTGTGTGTATGAAAACTTACACATGCCATAAAATAAATAGCTAAAGGGACACACAAGTATAAAATCCAACAAATATGCCAACCAAAGTCCTCCCATCACATCACCATCAAAATCTGTTTACCACCTTCGTGGGGTCAGCTTCCTTCCATCTGGATGACTGAGTTATACAAATTTACCACATTTCAATATTTGAATAGGTCAATCTAAGTGAATTTTTATATTTTACACAATTTTATGCCTTTTCAAATGATATACACCATGCGGACCTCTAATTAAAATGATTTTCAGCTTCCAAGCGAAATGGATACTAATGGCTAGATTGGATATCATCCAATCCTTGAAAACCAGTTGTATTGAATCATTGCCCTGCGCCTGCACCCCCCCACCCACAAATCCAAAACACAAACACATGCATATATTAGAAAAACATGCAAAAAAAGCAGACTGACAACCTTCATGTCACTTCCAGAATAACCATCTGTCATACTTGCAATTGCATCCAGATCGACATCAGCAGACAAATCCTCCTTCGCTAGTATCACTTTTAGGATCTTCGCTCTATTTGGGGCATCTGGTAAGTTTACCATCAACCTGCAGGGGACAATTCATTAGCTGGTTGTCCTGTAACACACCCAAATCTAGACCAAGCATTTCCATAAAAAAAGCTCTGCAAGTATCAAACACCTTTTAGGTTGTAATTGTCCAGGATTGCTACATAATATAAAATAGGAATCTTCTTTCTACTTCATTCTTCTCTTCCTTTTCTTTACTCTGCCACATTCCCCTTCCTCTTTCCTCTTGTTCCTTGGGTCACCCCAGCCCCAGCCCCATATGGATATTAGGTTTAGTGAATTGACATCCAAGTCAACCAAAGAAACAAGGACAAATTACAGAGTCCAAGAACTGCATTTCTTCTCCAAACCCAGAAATTAAGGAATGACCATCCTGGTCAACTAAGGCAAGCTTAGTTCAAATACATACTCTCTCCAAGCCATGCACCATAGCAAACATCACACAACAATATGACAAATAAACCACAAAATATAGAAAGTACTTACCGCCTTGGTAGCCTTCTTATCACAGCCTCATCAAGGTCAAAAGGCCTATTCGTTGCAGCAAGCACTAGAACTCGCTCTTTATCTTTTGTACGCAAGCCATCCCAGTTGACCATAAATTCGTTTTTCATTTTACGCATAGCTTCATGCTCCCCAGGATTCTCTCTTCGCCCTAACATGCTGTCTACCTTTTGAAAGAAACACACACACACACAAAAATTTAAAAAAAAAAAAAGAGAAAGAAAAAAAGAAAAAGAAAAAGAAAGGAAAACACAGATGCAACAATGTCAAACTGTATGTAACACTGGAAATTAAAATGCAGAAGACATACTTAAGCAAAGATCAATCAACCAAAAATACTGACTTATCAAAAGCCATGGGACAAAGAATCTACTCATGGCAGAAAATCACAGCTGAGAAGCTTACCTCGTCAACAAATACGACACTAGGGGCAATTTTACTAGCCAAGGAGAAAACAGCCTTTACATACTTCTCACCCTCACCAAACCACTGTGAGGTAAAAAAAAAAAAAAAAAAGCAAAAGAGTTGGAGAATAATCAAAGATAGAAGCACACATTCAGCAGTTCACAAAAGGTGGAATATATTACCTTTGATGTGATGCTAGACATTGAAATATTTATGAAATTAGCTCCGGCTTCAGTGGCTACAGCTTTTGCAAGCATTGTCTTGCCTGTACCAGGAGGACCAAACAGAAGTATACCCTTGCAAGGCTGTACAACAAGAATTGAGTCAACTACAATCTTTGAATAGTATCTATTCTATTTAATAAAAACACAAAAGACAACAAGATAATCTAGAAACAAACACAAAATGCCTGCAAAAGACAAACAATGGCTGCAAGAATGCATCCTAAACCAAGCTCGAAAAGACAATCCCAACTAACTGAGGAGGCTATCAGAAATAACTGTTTGAAAACTGGAACAGGCACCATAGGAGATATAATGGTTCCTCTCAAGAAAAAAACAGGTAGGAACGTCCATCCCAGCAGCTTCACCAAAAGTCCAAGGCTACAAATGATTCTGAATGTAAATAAATGTCAAACTACATGGTTTTGCCCATTATCTTAGATATGATGAAGAATGAATTCACTATGCTGCAAAATAAATAAAGAAATCCACAATTGAAGTGTCAAAATAAAGCTTCTCAACCACTTGTTTCAGGAAAGGCCATACGTGACCTGTACTTCCTGATCTGAAGGAAAACCTGCTTGATAGGAAATCTTTGGATAGAGATGTAGAAGGGGGTGTAGTCTTTACACCCTCTGTTACATACTGTTCTACACCCCTGAAACACTATTCTCAAAATCAAACACAGCAATCATTACATCTGCATCCCCTTCTTTCTCATTGTTACCACTACTTTTCAATCATTATCTTTATCTCTTCAATATTTTCCACCTGTTGGATGACTTTGTCTTTGTATAATCATAACTCTACACTCTCTTCTACCCTATATTCATCATTTTATTGTTTCTACATTAAATCCCCTTTTACACTACAAACCCCATCACACTCCATTACACCTTATCCAAACAGGCCCTTGATATGAAATTTTCTAGTCCCATGAGTCCCGTGAGTTTCTTTCAAAGCAATTCATCTTTTTTGCCACTTTGTCAGCCATTTATAAAGATTAAAAAGGGTTAATAGCCACCAAAATAAGTCACTACTCGGCATGTAGTATTCTTATACATTTTTGATAGCTCTGACATCCCAATAGATAAGAAGAGGGAAAACAAGAAACTGTCAGCATCTCGAGAAGAATGAAAACATCAAACAAAGCACCCATGATTTAAGAACAGAACAATAACAAATGTACATAGCCACAAAAATAGGGGTCTGAGTTTCACATCATTCTAAACAAAAAAAATTATTGGAAGGCACCAGAGGGGCTATATAATGACAATGATTGCTGAATACATGCGACATTTCCAAACCACAATGAAATGTGTTCTTTGCTTCCAGAGGGAAAATATCCAAACCTTCGTCAGTTGCCCTTTGCAAAATAGCTCAGGCCTCTGTAACGGAAGCATCACCAACTCCTTCAGCGTGTCCTTAACATTCTCCAGAGCACCAATGTCATCAAATGTTACTCCAATGTCATTGGGTGGAATAACATCAGCTAAAAGCCTTTTCTCAAATTCATTCTCCGTGACAACATCCTATTATTAAACACAGCACATTTTCAGGAAGAATGATAAAATGATGTACAACACTGACAAATCAAAAGCAGCAATCATAGAATTGTACATGATAAGGTCTAGCTTTAGCAGCTGAGGTAGATAATCTACCTAAGCCCGTCATAGGTGGAGCCATCCCCTAGCATCCCCCTTATCAAATAATCCCAATATAAGGTGAACAATGAAAACTGAAAAGGCGGGAATCAGGCAGAAGGATCACTTGATCAGGAGGATTTAGCAGGCATTCCATCAATAATTGAGCCCGTAATACAAAAGAATATGATCACAATAATGTGATCCCCTTATGTCCAGTTGATGGTCGAATCAACCGTTCCAATAACCATCATATATTTTTCCATCTGACAATTGGCAACAAGCCAGAATCATCCGTCCCCATCAATATCAAAGGCCAGCTTTAAATTTACACACCTTAAGTGATTTCTTTAGGCTTTTAGACTCATTCTGGATAGCCTGCAGAATACCAATCCCATACTGGATGCTGCAAAAATGTGCATTGAAGCCTTATAAATCTTAGCACTAGTGGATACAGACAAAATATGCTCTTGGAAAGTAAGAAAACAGCAAGTCAACAAAGATACCTTTCACTGGATAAAACAAGCTTCTCTTTTGGATCAAGTCCTGCATTTTGCATAAGATGGGAACTTAAAGCCCACCCAACAATCTTCTCCGCACCTGCATGATTCTGAATTTATTAAACAAATATATTTTTTTTCAAATAAAACTAATCAAAGAAATCTGCAGTATTGAATCATTCATTAATCAAAGAAATCTGCAGTATTGAATCATTCATTTTATCAATTATGTAAGAAACACAGACTTTCACTTGTAAGTGCTTGATCCTTGATACATATTGTGTCAAATCCATCAGAGTCCAACCCACTGCGATTCAAAACCTGCATATAAAGAATTGATATCCATCATAACAAGCATTAAAGGAATATTTTCATCATTCACTTTCTAGACATAATCCATTACTTCTCGCTTATAAGTACAGCAGATGCATTGGACTGATTAGGAAAAGGTCTTCAGAAAGAAATCATTCCTACTACAGACCAAGAGTTGATTCGGCCTTATGAAGAGTTCACAATCCTCAATAAAACCAATTGCATCTTTAGAATAGAAGGAAAAGAAGGAGAGTTTAACTAACAAGAACAATCTCACCTATCTGGGGCAGAAAAAGGTATATGGGAGTTGTTGTTTTTGTTGGTTATTTTTATTTTTTTTATCGCGCCCTCCTTCTACCCTACATCTTGTCAGTATTGTTTTTCAAAACGTCCAAATTGCTTTTATCTAATCAAATCAAAGTATTAGCAGGCATGACAATTTTTTTCTCCTAAAGTTTGAAATTTGATATTTAAGAAAGGGATTGGCTAGGTTGAGAACTGGATCCCACCAAAGAATCACACAGGAGCCTACATTAGTTTTTAAGTTCATCCCAACATACATAATTTACTTCTTTAATGGTGGTCACTACAAAAAAAAATTATATAAATTTTATAATATGGCCCCACTTTTACATGTAAAAATTCTTTTACACAATTATTTAGTCAAAAAAAACATACATTTTAATAATTCAAATGATATAAACAAAATATGGTATAGGTCACTTAAGTGTCAAAGTAAATTCAACCATGAAAACATTCCCTATGTTTTTCGTGTCCTATCCAGATTGGATGATTTTTGTCAACATATTTAAAATATTCTATACAATGAAATTGTATTAAAGTACATGTGGGTCCCTCACATGATTTTGGATCCCGCCACTAGGGTGGGATCTGGTTCTCAATAAAACCCAACCAAATCCCTCCTGATAGAATGTCCTTATAGCCTCATATGGACCATCGAATAGATCCAAGGGCCATTTTATGACCAAATAATCCCCACATCTCAACTTGTATAGAATGTGCTAAATAGTTGGTGCAGGATTCATAAAGCCCTAGGGCCCATTTGGCATTGCAACTGAAGGTGTACAATTGTTCTCCACAAAAAATTATCAAGAAACACTTCTTAGGAATTGAAGAAAAAAAAAGTATGCTTGGTAAACATAGGAGAAACAGTTTAAGAGGAAGGTGAAGATGGTCTTCATTTCATCTTCGGCTTTTACAATATTATGATAAAGGCGGTTCTCAATTAGCATTGTTTTTTCTACTCAAATGACTAGCATGACGATCTCAGTGGACTAACCACCCCCTACATACCATTAAGTGATGCAAAGAAGACTCCTTTCTAATATGAATTTCTTTAAGGAGAAGCTTTGGTAACGCCGACTGTCATCATGTATCATAATCTCCTAGAACCCATGCACATATCATATATGTGATAGGTGCAGAAAATCAAATTTTCCCAACAAATGAGCTATATAATATGCAGATACATTGGCATAGAAAAAAAATTGAAATGTCAAACTCACAACTATAAAATACTAGAACGTAGGAATGTTAAGACAGCTGTCAATTTATCCCTAGTCATGGTTGCATAAAGATGAAATTCTTCCAACCTTCATGTTCAAAGATCATGATATCATACTCAACCATAATGAAATTTCCGAAAACTTTATTCTACCTTGTGTTTGTATGCTTGTATGTATATGAAAATAGAAAAATTCTTTTACATAAAATTCTGAATTACAGGATACATATAAGAGGATTATTAGTTTTGAATTATTTTCGAATGTGGGTAGAAATGGAGATGCTCTCCAAATATATGCCATAAGCCTTTCCTAAAAAGTGAGAACCTCAACAAATGCATTTGTAAAATTTGTTCTTTAAATGGTTAACCAAACACGCTTAGGGCTTAGAAAAGTAGTCTTGAAAGGTCTTCTAGCAAAGCCAAAAGGCCCATGTAAAATTCTACACTTGTATGGTTAACCAAATACACGATGGATGGGGCTTAGAAAAGCAGTTTTGAAGAAACCTCTAGCAAAGCCAAACAGCCCCATCTATGATCTTCCGTCATAAAAACCACAGGTAACATTAGAATCCTAACATAAGAAAAAGATGAACATATTGGATCTCACATGATGTTCTGATATTCCAGCAGGCCCATATGAAAAATACCTACAATCTAATGGCCATGTCTGTAAAATTACCATTTTAGCAACAGTCAATAAGCCCCCTTCACATTTGGCTCCTGCCTATCAGGTCATTTTCTAGACCGACATAAAAGGGCACAAGCCTATGGAGTTGCTTCTGTAACTGGATAACCAGCACTGAAAATTGTCTTTATATTGGATGGTTCGGTGTTTTGACAATTCCTATTTTATTGACCACAACTGCTGTATTTATTATCACCTTTATTGCTGCTGCTCCAGTGGACATGAACCCAGTTCAGTTCCCAAGTGAACTTTAAGACAAATTTGGGAAGTTTGTTACTTGTTTGCTAGAGTTTTAGAATTACCAAGTATTTATAAGTTGACGTTTATTGCTAAAAAAATATTAGATGGTCAGAAATATATTAGACTAAGAGGAAATTATATGCACGTAAACATGCTTTTAATAAACCATTAATCTTGAAAGAATTGAAAATTTTTCTGGCTCCATTTGGAAATAAGGAAAAGTGGTGTAAAACCTTTTATTATTACTCATATTTCTAATCATTATTCTGCATCTTTCAATATAAAAAACCTACCTATTTTGTTTTTATTTACTTTATTTCTAATCATTACCCTTATCATGTCATTGTCTCTCTTTTTCTTCACTTTCCCATATTCTCTCTTTTCTTACCTCTTTTTCCCCATTCCCAAATGGAACCTTAGTTACCTGTTGGAACAATTTTATGATCATGTCTATCAACTCAAAGTCAGACGTGTCATGTCCAACAAACGATTATGATTCTCATGAGTTGGCTCCATTCATCTGTCCTCCACTACATTGTTCATGCAGCCAATTGATGCTTGCACCGACACTGGCACGGAATCAGTGCAATGGAACAAATGGACACAAAAAAAAGAAGACAACCTTTCTACATTCAATAGGTAGAAAGCATGCTTACAATTTTTTGATAAACATAGTTTTAGATTGCCATAATTTAAAAGCATCCTTGCTTGGTGGACTTCAATCGCAAATGTAATTATATTAGTTGCCATGATTTTGTAAATTATGGTGAAGCAAACTCATTAAGACCTAACCTGTTTAACTCTGGTAGGTCCATGCCTTTTTTCCAATCATATTCAGGGTTTACCTCAGCATACAAGCATCCAAAAATTACCTCACACATGGCTTCTGGCTAAATGATCAAAAAATAAACTCAAGATGCTTTGGTTTGCAAACATCACCAAGCAACCATAGCTCATCTGAGAAAACATGCTATGATAAGAAATAATGCTATACACCATCTGTGCATGACATATGCATATGTAAAAATATCTCCATTTGTGTATAGATACATATATAATCCATGTTCACAAAACGGTGCTATGAGGAAAATGGAGTGAATGATAACAGGAGCACAGAAAAATTGACAGAATTGTGTCTGCATACAAACAACAATTATGTGGCAAATGAAGAGGCTCTAATGGCAGAATTTTCTTCACACTTACTGATCGAATGTGATTCAGATTTCCTTTGGCTTTAAGTGTTTCAACATCTCGATCTAACTGATGTTTCCAATCCACTAGAAGACTCTCATCCTGTCTTAGTTTTAAAGAAACCATCAGATATGGCATAAGATACATGTCAATTACATAGGCCTACAAAATCACAGTTCCAACATTACACACCTGAGGCATGTGTATTGTAACTTTGTTAGGGAAAAGCTTGCACAATATTTTTGTCGTCTTCTGGACTTCCTTCCCCCTGTCGTGCAATCTCCCAAAACTATCCTGAGAAAATTGAAAGGATAGTTTCAGTAGTTATTTAACAAACTAGTTATCACATAAAGAGGCAGATTATATACAACAATCCCTATAGCAGTGACTTCAGGGAAAAGGAAATGAAAATTCCAGCAAAAAATTGACCAAAACAAATCAGATATGGCTGTCCATCACTCCATCTAAAACCACCAAAATTGTGAGCCTTTCAATATTTGAAGATAGAAAAGGAAAATGAAGTGCCCATTTTGTATTACCACCAGAAATTCAGAATTCGTTGCCCAGAATCAACCCCTGAAAATGCATCTTCAGCATAGCAAACTTATTTGAACATTCAGTCAGCATATATTAGAAAACCGTTTCCATCAAAATATTTGAATGGTATAAGGGGTGCTTGGATTGCCATGTAAATGGCATTTACGGCACTCTACACAAAATATCCATTTCGATAGGTGTTCAGACAAGCATAAATGAGATGGGATTGAAAATGAGATTCATATGGACATTAGTATGTAGGATAAATGATTGGAAAAGATAAAGTGTTGATGACTGCAACTATCAGCAAGGATGAGAAAAAAGTAAAGTTGTTGGTGGTAGTTCGCATAGGTAAGTGTCATATCATGTTGAAGAATATGGTAATGAGGATCGGAAAAGTGGGAGGAAAATTTTCCTCCACCCATCACATATATCCAAACTAAGCTGGTCCAATTAAGTTTCCAAGGAAGCTAATTTTTGAGCTTATGGGCTACTATGATGTCTTAGGTTACAAATGGCATGCCAGATCCCACAAGTGGTTCACTCATGGATTCTTTGCATCATATATAAAAAGACTCCTTTGTCATAATAAAGGTTTTAGCTCAACGGTATACTAAAATAAACAACAAAAATTCACTTTTAATCCATGAATCATATGTTGTGGAAAATCTAAACATTCAGTAGGTGATTTCTGATGTAAAAGATGGTTTGGCAATAAAATAAAATAAAAATAGACTTTAATCATACATCAGAATGTTACACATGCAAAGGTAATCATCAGTCCATGGGAAACAATGAAATTGACTTATACGAAAAATATATAACTTGATTTGCAATCAATGAACATATTAATTTCCTAGGTATTTTAAGCATTTATAAGAAGAAAACAAGAACTGGTTTTCTAAAAGAACTTATTCTTGTTATCAATCAAAAATAATTGGGATGTGAAAATGTGTCTTTGAAGATCAAAAAACGTTAAGAATCATTTTTAAAGCTGAGATAAATAATGTCATAGTGAATGGCCAGCAGATCTCTTCCAAATTGTTTAGGGGTACAAAATAGTTAGGAAAAGAACATATAAGTGTAACTCCAAAGCAAAACAAGAAGATGAGAGCATTGTGCACTTGTTTGGAAGGATATCAGAAACAAGCAACAATAATCTATTGAAACTTAAAACAATTTGGTGAATATCTTATCAAATCCATCGTTGCATCAATCCTTATACCAGTTATTTTCCTTTATAAACATATTCAAATGTAGCAACCTATATAACTATTCATTAAAATGCAATGTATAATAAAAATTTACTCGTCGTATTCTCTTAAGATTTACGTATGACCTATGGACATACAAATTAACAGACAGAAGAGCATGTGTCAGAAAGTCAGCATGCATTATGTAAAAACGAACAACAAAAAACAGACACACATGAAATCAGACACAGAATATCAAAATCCACCACTCTCCCATACACTGAAGGAATGAGGATGATGCATGAAAAAAGAATTCAACCACTTACCAAGTCATAGTAGAGCATTAGTAGTAAGCAAATCAAAGCGATAAATTCACAATAACTATGCAGCTACTGACATGAAATCAAAAGACAGAGAATTTCATAAGAAGAAAAGACAAAAAGAAAATGTTACCGGAAAAGCAAAATCAAGTAGAGCTGTCTGATTGCTGCCAAATTTAGTGAAAAGGAGACCTCCAGGATGTGACTGCATTGCATAGCATTGAAAGCATGAAATAAAATTCTCTAGCACTTAATAGATGCATATCATATAATAGTAAAAACTCAAAAGGGGTTAAAAGAGAAACAAAAGCAAACCAAGGACAACTCGAGAGGAAAAAAAAATGAACAAAACAAATTATTATGAGCCTCCCCTTTCAACAACTAATCTGCGTCAGTCAGTCAATCATGACAACATTATTGGGAACGTAAACATGCAATGGAGAACCTACCAAGCTTCCCCAAAAGCAGCTAAAAAGAGGATAGCATCACCTTTTCCTTGCGGCTGTCAGACTGGGTGTGGGAGCCAATGACAACAACATTTTCCGGCAGCTTTTCCAGCTTGTTCTTAAATGTGGGGTAAGAATCAGAGTTGGCTATAATAGATTTCTCAACATCTTTCATAAACAAGATAAAAGGGCCATTTTTGCTTTCATCTGCAACAACCTGGAATCAACAAACATAAGCAGAAACAATGATTGAGTGACATGTGCAACCCCAAAATAGCCACCTCTCAATTTAACTAGCAAAGAGGCCACCTCGAATAATGTGTTGATTAGCAGTTTGTCCATATCCTCCACACCAGGAGTCTCCGCACGTAAATCATTAACTGCAGGAGGAAGAAACTTTCCAGTTCGCATAGAAGTTCACTCAAAAAAGTTCTATTCATGAAAGACAGAATTACAAGCTTCAAAGGTTCAAGGTAATCAGGAACAGAGTTATTGTATTAGGAAATTACCATTGCAGAAGAATCCATGTTTATCTTCACAAAATCCTCCCAAATCAACACCATCAAGAATGGGTTTATCAAATCTCACACCAATTTTGGCATGAGGATTATCTTCAAAAGCTAGGACAACTCTGCCCCGGTTTCCATAACTTGGTCCCCTATCATGAATTAGCAAGATAATAAGACATCAACAAGCAAGCCAAACAAAGCAAACTCAATATTCTGCATTTGTAAGCAACGAATTTTGAGTTCACCTGGGAATCAAGTTTACAGGATACAAGTATAAAACTAAAAAGCTGTTATAATTTCATTTGGAGAAGACGAGATGGTTGAAATGGTTAAACTTCATCTCTTATTATAATGGTACCTTGAATGAGGCTGTACACCTGAATAGACACTGGTTGGTGGAGCTAAACCTACAAATTTAACACGATCGCCTGAAGGAGACTTCATGAGTTAGTTATATTATCATTCTAAGAAGAGAAGCAAAAGTCCTGAGAGAGTGACAGAGAGGTAGCATTTACTGAAAGGATAAAAATCTACCTGTTTTAAACATTTGAAGTTTAGGCTGCCCAGAAGAAGGTGCAGTGTTACTCTCAAGCTTTGGTTGAGGATCCAGGCTACAGGACGCAAGTGCATTTGATGAGCCAGGTGCATCGGCCTCTGAAGTAGATGGGATTGTACTCTTAACCACATCAGCATGTCCTTGTCCAGGGCGTTGTTTGTTACAAATGCAAGACTTTTCTGCTCGTGCATCCTTAAGCAATTCCATTTCCTTTGAAGATAAACACTACAAAGCATACCACATGAAACAATCTTAAAACAAAGGGAAGAGCTTACACATCAGAACCAAAAAATATAATTAAACCACAAAATTGTGATGTCACAACAAAATAAATTCAACTAGGAGGATCCATGTCTTACACCCAGGAAGGCATTAGTATCAAATATAAGCAATTTAGCACTGAAGTGATTAGCAAGTGCCTTGGACAACATTTCTTGATATATCTCAGATCCTGCACAGAGAGAAATATATTAAAGCTATTAGAATAGGCCCTATGCCCTACCATCTTGAAATTAATACCAAAAGACTTTTCCTTGATGATCATATCTCACCAGCTGGACCAGAAAGCAAAATTCTAGGGCTGACAGTCGGAAGATCAGATGTATACTTTGTGAAATCCTTCCTCTTCAAGTGTATGAAGACAGCAGTTGTTAATACATTTTTGGTGCTTTCACTGTGATTACCAGAAAAAAAAATTATGACCCATGATAAGAGATGGATAAACAGACACTACAGACTCTCACAAAATGCTACCAAAACATCATACTATACACCCCATGTCTTGGTCAGAGTCGATCGCTTCAGCTCAGACAGTCCAGCAACACAAATGCTGTCATATTGTGAACAAGATGCTTAGTGCAACAGATTAATTACAGATACAGAAGTCTTTCATTACTGTTATAGTTGCACCAGACATCCTATTTGGCTTCACTGAGACCTTTTGTAGCATTAAACTATAATCAACTCAAAATAAACTGATGAAAATAGAAAAAGCTACCCCATCTAAGAAGCAACCAAACTTATCTTCTTCCAACTCTCCCGCACCCCCCAAACAAAAATAAAAATTAAACAAGAAGAAGAAGAAGTGAAAGAAAATCATCAGATTGATTGGAAGTGAAATAACTATTGGACTGCTTACATGAAGTATTATAAACAAATAGAAATGAAAGACTAATCTTTCTATAGATATTTGCAAGGAAATAGGCTTTGAGAAAGCAAAAATAGTAGTTCTAAGAAGATGGGGATGATGTTTTCACACTTTGTTTAAGTGCACTTGAGGTTCTTGGGGAATTTTGGCCCTTTTTTCAGGTAGATAACCTTCTTGAATATGGTTTCTCTAAGTCCCTAGTAAACCATTCATTCTTATCTAACCTTTTTTAAAACTGAAGGATCATCCTAACAATAATCTACCAGCATTGGTGAAACCATATAACTCACATTGAGGCAAGTTATTAGGAGAATTTTAAGTGGGGAAACAAGCAAATAAAGCCTGAAAAAAGGATACACACCTCAGATAGTATGGAAAATTATCAAAAGATATTTCAATTTCTTTCCCATCAAGAATTAGTGCTTGCAGTTCTTCCTTAAATGCTGTGCACTTAGCAGACATGCCAGAAGTTGTTGCTGACTGTGAGTCCCTTGTCAGTTCCTTTCTATCCTCTAATACATGCTTAAAGATATTTTTACCCAAATCCAAATCACGACCAGCTGATCCAGCCAACATTCTCAAGAAAGGGCTGACCCCAGAAATCTTAACAATATCAGCCTCCACACCAGTATCTGGGCCCACATTGTCAAGATGGAGGTTTTCACTGGTGGCTCCAATATCAGGTGAAAGCACAACAGCAGATTTGTCATTCAATGGGGCATCAGAAGGCGCACTTGCATAAGGCCTGTGTTTTCCTTCCTGACTGTCAAGATCCATATCAGTGTTACACTCATCTGAAACATCGCATGCGGGAGGCAGTGAGGATATCTCAGTTTCTTGTGGTGTTTCATCAGTATTTTGTGCTGGAGGTGGCAAAGCTGATAAATCTTGTCTCAGATTGGACAGAGATGCCAATATGGATGCCCCAGCTACGGCAGATGGATCTCCCGACCTGTTTTCTAATTGCAGCCCTTTAACAAGATTGCTATGAGCTTCAACTGTGCCAACTGAAGGCATAGGAGAAGCAGATACATTCTCATTTGCAAGTTGTTGAAAAATCTGACGGATAATGTTAAGGAAATTTAATGTAGAACAAGCAAGATTTCGTGCATAAAACAATAGTGAAAGAAATGCAAGCAATCAATAAGGATACATAGGCATGGTTTCCAGATGAGCTGAAAACCACTTCATCCCCAGGAGTAAGGGAAATAGGGTTGTTCTTCTTCACAATCTTCCCATTCACCTGCACAGAACCCTTGCTCCCTATGCTTTCGAGCACGGCAATGGCATTGCCACCACGCTGACCATGTCCACAAACAATGAGTATTATACTGCATATACACATTGAAGAGTTTACATCTAGAACAAGAACAAGAACTAGTCTAGGATTCATTTCCGATGCAGAGGATGACATCTCATCTAGGCAATTTCAACTTCCAATTAATAGATACCTGATCCTGCCTGATCCTGCAAAGATTTGCACTGACATTTGAATCCTTCAGATACAAGTTCGTGTGTCTACTGCCACCAATTGTGAAAGTTGCAGTGCATATTGAAACATGTGGGTTCTGCAGCAAATACAATGGTGATAAAGCATTGAGGTCAAATTCAACTATCAAGAATGAAAAAACAGAGAAAAGCAAATCGAGATCTGAGCACCCAAGAATCCCCAGAGGCAGAAAAGGAAACAGTTTTTTTATTCGATTATGGCCTAAATGAATGAACAAAACATGGAATGCACGACATCTGAAAGGCAAAGAATACCCGCACAGACCAATGTTAAGAAAAAGAGGAACTGACCGGGTCGGAAACAAATTCCATACTGTTCAATGTTTGGCAATAAAAACAGTTTGCTAAAAAAAAAAAAGCATGGAAACTAGCAGTCAGACCGATGAACTAGAATGAAACTGGTAAAATAGTTTTTGAAAGAATCAAGACATTTTTACAGCCTGTTGGCCAAGGGAAAAAGTATATAACCCATGCATCTGCATTTGACTCTCCTCAATACCTATTACTCTTTTTCAAACCAATTTTTTATTCAGAAATATTGATTTCCTCTTCATCCTAGTTCAAATAAGTTAGGTTTAAACAGTGGTTAAACTGGTTTGAACCAAATTACCAGCCTCACCAGTTCAACCAACTGTCAAAAAGTTACAAAGCATTACTCCATGGATAGGAACTAAGCCACCAAATCAACCAACTGTCGAAGTTTAAAAACATTGTTCAATCAATGAATTGGAAAAACAATATAACAAGCAATACTGTTAACATTAATACAAACCCATTTCAACATGTCACAGAAATGTGCATCTTATCCTTCTTCTACAACATGCACGACAGGCGGTGGCTAAAATGAGAACAATTTATCCAAAACCCAATCTCTGTGTCATGATGAGAATCATTTTATCTTTGCTTTTCTCTGACCACACCTATCAATGCAACTCAAAATCAAACTTCCACTTTAAAAAAACAATACACAGAACTAAAATGAAAAGATAGAGAGGCTTCGTCAATTTTCTTAAAGAATCTAACAGTGAGTGAAATCATGTATTAAAAAAAATCTTCGTAATTTTCTTAAAGAATCTAATAGTGAACAAAATCATGAATTAAATTTACAAAGTTAAAGTAGAAAAAAAATGAGGGAACTTAAACAGAATTATTGAACTAGCATGCAAGACTCTCATCATGACTTCTCATTAAAATATATATATATATACAACTCCTTAATAAAGAGAACATTAAGGCTGCTTTTCTTGAATAATACCATACCATGCATGAGAAAATCCCAATCAAAACTTTTTAAAAAATTCTAACAATTAAACAAGCAAAAGCCTGAAATTTACCTGAGGATACTGCGATAGAAGCTTACACCAAGCACTTTGCTTTGAATACAGACACCATGGAGAGCGAGGACTCCTAGGCTTCTCCGCCACTGCAGGAGACAATCCTACTAAAAAGAAAATTAAATCAAAACCAATTACACAGCCAAATTCACGTAGTCCAAATTGACAGCCCACCCAACTCAGCAACAAGACTAGTTGGAGATCTAACAATAACACAAAACCACAAACCCGATTCATGGGGGAAATAACAGTAAGAGCAGATCAG
This sequence comes from Pouteria campechiana, assembly GCA_036873735.1. Classification (NCBI taxonomy): domain Eukaryota; kingdom Viridiplantae; phylum Streptophyta; class Magnoliopsida; order Ericales; family Sapotaceae; genus Pouteria; species Pouteria campechiana. Next base: position 27,888 of record JAYJMB010050340.1, read on the forward strand.
CCTACCCTCTACGGACGGGACTGAAACTGCAACTGCTGATGCTGCTGCCGTCCCGGGGCCATTCCTACCTTTCTCTCCCTCTCCGATATCAGCAGAGATCGGTGGGTCGACGAGCACGCATTCTTGATGATCTGACGCAGACGGCGGTGGCGGCAGCTGCGGTTCCTTCAAAGAATTCTCCGCAGAATCGGACACAGCCCCTGATGAGGGTTTATCCGCAACAGCAGTAGCAGAAACTTCAGCCTACAGAAAGTTTCAACCAAAAGGGAAAACGAAAAAATCAGAAACAAACCCCATCGAGAAAACCCAAACCCAAAACAAAAATTCCTGGAAAAAAGAAAAGAAAAGAAATTCCACTGTTTTTCTTGTCCCGACCTTAGCCCTTTTGGGAGAAGAGGGTTTTGCGTCGGAAGAAGGAGATGGGGAAGATCTTTTGCAGTTGTTGGGTACAGAAGATCCGCTGCTTCTCCTGGTGGAAACCATCGCTCTTCTTTTTCGTATACGAGATTCCCCTTTTCTCCGGACGGCGCTCTGGCTTCTCCAAATTTACCTTGATTTCTGCGGGGGTTCTTCCTCGATGGCGAAGACGGGCCTGGGAAGAGAACTAGTGAAAGAGAAATGAAGGGAATAGGTTGGGGCGATATTTATAAATAAATAAACAAAAAAGAGGGGCGAGAGATTTTATATTTGTAATCTCAATTATTTAAGCGTAACTCAACGGGCCTGTTAGGTCGATAAAAGGAAGTGGAAATGAAAAAGGAAAAAAGATGAATAGATAGAAAAAATAATTATAAATATAAATAATAAAAATTATTATTATGATGGGTATATCTAATATCATTTAGTGTAAAAAAAATCTTTAAAAAATAAAATTTTCATTTCGTTTCTATCCAACTAAACACGCTCAACACTGCAATCATCCGCGCAGCCCACCTCAGCCGCTGCACTGGATCCAAACCATTCGTCGTATCATCCTCGTCGTCCAAACGGCGCACGGGATGACCAGCCGCTCGGATGGGCTAGCGGATGTAGGAATTTTAGGTGCGTTGGGGTCGTGCGTGCCGGCCTATTTGCTGGTTTTTGCACTCTTGGACGCCATACGACGCCCTTGTTGTGGGCCCCAGGATCACGTGAAAGAGTTTTATTGGTTGGCAATGCCATCCCAAGGCGCTTCCTGCGGCCCACCGTGGAGGTGATTGGGATCAGCCCAGATAAAGGGCCGATACGGTTGTCGTGCGGATGCTGCCAGACCCCGCACGCCGTTGTAGGCTAAGCTAACCTAGACAGCCTATAGCAACGTTTCCGGTGATTAGCGGGTAAAACCATCATTCTTTGTACGCTAACCATATTTAAAAAATAAATAAATAAACTCTAATGTTAACTCGGTTTGAAATTACGATCAAAAACATTATTAAGTTTTGAATTTAAATTTAAGTTTATTACATTTTCTCTTCAATTTTTTGTAAATTAATAATTTGTTTAAAATAAAATATTAAAATTA
>JAYJMB010050351.1:0-10181 GCA_036873735.1 Pouteria campechiana
TTAAATTAAGGTCATGCTTGGACGAATAACATAAATATAAAAAAATTTCGTCCAGCTCTTATTTAATTGAGGCTAAATTTATCTGTTTCATCTATGGTTAACAATACTATTTTTTAAATTAATTATTATATATTTTATCTTTATCTATTTTGTAATAAATAATACTCTTACCCTACTTACATTATTTATTGTTTACATTCACATTTACGTTTAACACTGTCTAAATACGTTATTCAAGCAATCGTTTTGGCTTCTTGGCTTTAGCATTAGAATCCTTTTTCTTTTGCTTCCAAATCATATATCAATAAATAAATCGATGGCTTGTGGTTACAGATAGCATCCGAATCAGATGTCAATAAATGACATTGATACATCCAAATCATGTGTCCCAACCATTACGGAATCCGTGTGCGAAAAGTTAGAGAGGCAAAAAGGCATGATACAGGCTTGAAACCCCCTCTTTGTATGCACATTGGCAAAGTAATTTGACGTGGAAGCTGATCTGAAAAATCCAAAAAGATACAATAAACAATCGTGAAAAGGAACTGTATTTGTAAGTGGGCCTTAATTTCCAAGAAAATTTTTGGTTTTGGATTGCAAGAAATGATTGGATAAAATCTAATCTGCATCTGCATTTAGAGATGTTTGTTTAGGTGAGTATGCCAGTACGAACTTGATAAAAGCTACGGGTAACTACACAACTAAAATTATTTGAAAGTAAATGTACAGCACTGAAAATGTTTATTTTCAAATGTTTTATTTTTATAGCCAATCATAACTTTTTTCAATTTGATAATCATAATTTTAACTAAATAAATATTTTTAAATACATTTGTCAGATTGAATTTTGTCTAATCATCCTTAGAGCCCGAAACCAAAAGCTTCGTTGGAAATACAATAAGCACAGTGTTGCCAAGCTTGGATGCTCCTTGTAAGAATCAGCACACTTAGCCAAAAGCTAATTTAGCAAAAAAATCTTCTACTGGAGGACCCTACGGACCCAAAGCAACTACCTCAGCTGGCTGACCCTGAAGACTTCTGGCTACCTTTAATAAAGCTGATACAATGTTTAAAGGGTAATGATCTAGTGTTCTGCCCTTTCGTTTTAGGCCGACAATGATGATATGTCTAAATCTAAAATAATCACCATATTTATCCTCATACATTTAGTCTATTACTCAAAATTAGCATGATTAAAGGTTTGACAGACCATGACGATGGAACCCCTTATATTGAAAGTTTTGTAATCAACTTTGCACTCTGTAACGGAGTAAGTAGCCGTATATTTTGTCCAAAGTATTACATTTTCATAGATGAGTGACTATACTAAATTTTAGATGATTTAGATATTTACATTAGCAACTTTAATTTATCATTTTGGCTTTTTTTAATGTAATATAGCATTTTTAAAAAAATGGTTCTGTCTATCTAGAGTTTTCAATCAAAATGATTTCCTGTTTATTAACAAAATAAATGGTTCCAAATATAGGGGAAGGCTTTAATCTAATCACAACACCTTAATTGGCTTAAAACTTAAACGAGCAAGATGGAAGCGTTGCCTATGTTTGAATAGCATTCCATTGAAAATAAATAAAACAATGATCACGTGCGAAAATTACAAAAGAAAAAAAGAAGCTTGTATTAAAAAACAAAAGACCATACTTTTCTTTCTATCTCTGTCGTTTTATTCTTTCAAGGCAAAATCATTAACTAATTAGTATGTTTTGGTGGATAATTAGTATTATCGCTTTAGTAGCAATGTTGCTTTTGTGGGAAATTTTCATATATGCTACGTTTAGTATTGAATAACGAATGCAGAATCGCTGAAACTTTTCTCGTATATTAGAAAATTATTTTTGGAGAAAATGAAAGAAACGAAGATGTCACGTGTTTTGATGTTAGAAGGCCAAAATATCCCTCTTTTATTTGCCATGGAGACCATTGATGAGACCCCTCATCTCCCATTATCATTCTCCCTCTTTATTCAAGTAATCGAAAACTCCCAATCGGCTGACAATGCATTTCTAGGCAGCAACGCCCTTTTTCCAGGCAGTCAACCTTCTATCGTTTTTTTTTTTTTTATAGTTTGTGTGGACAACAACACAAAATAATACGGGTATTGGAATATTTTAAAAGCACGATTAGAATACTTGTTTGTGATATGGTTCTTATACGATATTTGGTATTTTTAATTAATTACTTTAAAATTTACCTCCTAATTTTTACTCGAACATCTTCCTAGCATTTCAAAACCTTAACTGCCTATATCGTTTTGTCAAAATAAAATATTAATTTTTTTCTATAAATGCAATATTATCAATATTATTTCGACTCTTTACCAAAAATTGCTGTATTATTTGAGTTTGCCAATGGCAATAGAATACAAAGTTAACTCGAAAAGTAAACAGACTAAAAACTCAAGTAATTGAATTTTATATTTCAATTAATATTCTTATTGTTTTAATAAATTATCTTTATAATTTTGTTTACTTTGAATTATTTATAAATATATTTTTTTTTGGCATTAACCTCTTCACTGCACTACACACTAAAATTTTTCGAGGTCATTCAAATAAGAAATGCAGGCGGCCAGATGAACGATCCACGCTGATCGACCCTATCATCCTCCACGAAATAATCTCCAAAAGACCATCAGAACCGGACCGGACCAACATTCCGCAAATGGTACTCCACAGCGACGCTCTCGCCGCCACAAACTCCCAAATCCCAGACCCACAACAGCCACGTGGCCACTCACCGGCCCTAAATCTCGCTACTAATCTCTCCGCCACCTACATGGCACCCTTAGCAAAATATCCTCCAAGCCCGCCTCGCTTTCTCCTCGTCACGTGGCCTTCCCAGCCCGCTATAAAATATCCAAACCGTTGGCCCTCAGCTCTCCTCGTCAGATTGGTGACGCGCGGACCACCAAATCCTCCGGGGCTGGGGGAGCTTTGACGTGCATTTTCCCCGTACCAGAGCCGGATGCACCTTCAGACTCGGGGGTACGGAAAGAAGCTCAAGATATTTTGCGCTTTCGACGTCTCAATTTGAAACTCCGAGGTCGGTACAGAGGCGGTTACCGATGAAATCGGTGGTCTCTCAGACCACGTATTCTCCGTTTTCTCTCTTACTGTAGAGCTGCTGGAGATATTTTTAAAGACATTGAAGTGAGAGTAGAGAGGGAGAGAGAGCGAGAATGGGAGAAGCAGCTGCAAATGGAGCAGCGACGGGCATGGACCAGGATCCGTCGCTCGCCGGATGGGAGAGCTTCCTTCCTCGGACGCTTCTAAGGGTCCTGCTAGTCGAGGGTGACGATTCTACTCGGCACATCATCACGGCTCTGCTGCGGAGATGCAGTTACAAAGGTTTTCCTCACTCTCTATCGATCCTCCTCTCAATCTCCGCATGTTGTTTTTGTTATGCTTCTTGAATTCTGATGTCTGAAGATTGGTGCGTCTGGTCAAGCTGAATTGCAGTAATTGGATTCGGCAAAGAGGAAAAGATCGAATTTCGTTTTTTGACATTTTCGCTGCTGCTTGAATTCTATAGTTGCTTGGCATTCGGTAATCGCGTTAGTTTGAGGATGAGGCGGTACTTCGTTGTCCAATCAAGCTGAATTGGGGTTGTTCGGATTAGTTAAGAGTCATATGGATTTTTGTTTGACGTCGTTCTATTCTGCTTGAATTCTATAGTTGGAAGATGGAGAATCAGTTGTCTTTTTGGTTTGAGCTGGGGCACTGCTTGGATATCCAGATGAACTGATTTGTAAAAAATTCAGTTTGCGAAGGAGTAGAAGACCGTTCATCAAACTGGAGGATTTAGACAAATTGGATTTTTTGGAGTGTTGATTGCAAGGAAGAAGAGCATTCTTAAAAAAAAAAAATGTAGGTTTTGAATTAGGAGAAATTGGTGTTTTCGCGGAGTGACTAAATTACATCTACGACATTGAGGAGGGTGGAGCGGAACAATGAATCGGGTAGATGGGAGGCATGGTGATGATGGGTTTGATGCATCAAAGCAATCTTGAAACCGAAAGTGTGTTCTGAAACTGGGAGTTAAATGAAGAACAGAGACGGGAACAAAATTCGTTTAATGGCTATACTAACGGTGCTTTTTTATTCTGAGAAGATCATTGCCAACTGGCATGTGTTTGCAGGATCTAAACCATATAATACTAAGCAAAAAATTCATGCTGATTGCTAAATTATGAATGCTACAGTCGGCATCTAGGTTGTTGTAGTTTCCATCTAGGCAATCATTGTCAGATAATGAGTGCAACCTAGCTGATGTGTTTGTTGATTTTGTGGTTCATAGAAAAGAATACTATGATGTCATACACCCTACCAAAACATGCCAACACATTAATGAAATTATGCACAGGATCTTTCAAATTGGAATGTTTCCGTGTCCATCTCAATAGATTATATTTTGTCATGAATCCTGCTGGATGAAATTTGAAACAGAAGAATATTCTTGTCTGATCATTGTATTATTCTTCTCATTTTGAAGCTTCTGCATCTCATGAGCTAATTTGATGACAATGGACACCTTGTCATTCCTGAAATGAAAATTACACTAGCTATTGATGGATTCCTTATTCATTTTAGATAAACATTTCTGACTCTGATATGATTCCAACGCATGTTGTGGGCATATAGGCATTCTCTCACTTTATCATCTCTAGTGCTGTCTTTCATACAAAATTATTGATGATGTCTGACGCATTTGGGGACTCTCTGTCATCATCATCTAAGCTTTATACAACTTGGGAATCATTCTCAGTTGTTCGTTTTTCTTCCACATTAGGTTATTGATCAACTCCCACTGTTTGATATTTCATACCCTTTTATTTATTCCTCCCCGCCTCTGTTTGACCAGTTGCTGCAGTATCTGATGGCTTGAAGGCATGGGCAATACTGAAGGAGAAACCACACAACATCGATCTCATTTTGACTGAAGTAGATCTGCCTTCTGTAACTGGGTTTGGTCTTCTTACCTTGATAATGGAGCATGAGATCTGCAAAAGGATTCCTGTAATAAGTATGTTTATTACAATAACCTTATGAAGACCTTTGATTCATGCATTATTTTAATTCTTAAGTAATTTGCGACACATTTTTTGATTTATGCAGTGATGTCTTCCCAAGATTCTATGAGCTTGGTTTTCAAATGCATGTTGAGAGGTGCTGCAGACTTCCTTGTTAAGCCACTTAGGAAGAATGAGCTGAGGAATTTGTGGCAGCATGTTTGGCGAAGACAAGCTGTATGCTCATCCTTTTTCTTTTATAAATTATGCCTCTTATACTAGATTAGAATGTGTATTGTTACTGTTTACAATTGGCTGATTCGTTCCTCTTTGACTCCCAGGCTAGTGGTATCAGGCATGCACACCAGGGTGGGAACCTTGCTGGGCAAAAGTTAGATGCTATTTCTGGAAACAATGCTGGAAGTAATCATTCAAGCGAATATATGGCATGTATCCAGAAAGACAGGGAATGCAGTGAAAAAGGGAGTGACACTGAAGTAAGTCTTCCCCATAACCTAGCCTATTTATTATTAACCTCATTGGTCATGGGGCAGAATGGTGGAAAGTGATTCATGTATCTGACCCAAAGCAATTGGGATAAGGCTTGGATAATGTTGACAAAGATCACTGGAAGCAATGGAATTTGTGGGGAAATGAAATGCTTCATTATTGTTATGTTGATTTTAAGTTAATGTCCTGTACAAACTGCAAAAGGGTGTTTTCTTGAATAGTTCACACTTAGATGCTTTTCCTTTTTTCTTTTGTTTGTTTTTGATGAGTATATCTCTTAGACGTGATGGAAAATTTGATTTGATTATTTGACATTGCTTGATCATGCATGTTCTGTACATACCTCTGAAAGGGTGTTTTCTTGAATAGTTCATACTTAGGTTCTTCTTCTTCTTTTTATTCTTTTTACTTTTTTGAAACTTAAAAAAAGGATTTTATGGGTTAGGCATGGTGGAAATTTTGATTTGATTGGTTGACATTCATTGTTCACATCTTTGTTTCAGATCACTTTTTCCTTGTAGGTTGGGATTTGGAACTTATTTTTAGTCATTTCATATTTTATTTTCTACTTTTTGTGCAGAGCTCATGTACAAAGCCAGACTTGGAGGTTGAAAGTGCAGATGTACATAGTATGCATGAATTTTTAAGACCAAAATCTAAGAATATTTCTACAGTGAATGGAACAGAAGAGCAAGATTGTGAAAATCATGTTAAGTTGGGTAGTACATCATTGACAGGTGACAACAGAATAAGAGGTATATTATGTTTCTTTGCATTTGGGCTTTTTCTTTCTGTTTTTTCCAGGTGCATACCTTTACTTCAAAAGATAATTCTGTAATGGGTAAACGACAAAATTATTTGCTGCATACTACATTAAGACAAGGGTCAGAGCTCATTCCTGAAAATCAAGTTGTTCAGTAAAAAAGGATGAGGCCTGGACAAAAGTGATTCCTAGAGATTTAATCATTGTAGAAAAGTGTGGTTTTAATAAAGCCCTGCCCTGATTACAGATGAGGATTCTGCTCAAGCATGCAGCAAACATGATGCTTGTGTTTTCAATCGGGCTGATGCTGTCATGAATAAGCTGGTCAAGCCTTCTATAGAAGCCATTGACTTGATAGGAGCTATTGATAATCAGCAAAAATGCAGCCTTCCATGTTTTGTTCATGCTCCTGTTCGTGACAATATGCTGGTGGATGCAGAACATTTTCCTGGTAAGAAGGATGATAAGAATGGACTTTCTATGCCTCTCTTGGAACTTTCTTTGAAGTCCCTGCAAACCAGTTGTGAAAACAAAGAGAGAGAGGAAAGGCACACCCTGCACCATTCAGATTCCTCTGCCTTCTCGTGGTGGGTACCTCTTTTACAACTACATTATTTCATTCCATTTCTTTTCTGACATTAACAGCTGATATCTTTGCGATTCCATTCTGATGTTTATTTGCCTTTTATAAGATAGCAAAAGGGAATGACAATATTTTTATTGAAATAATATAATAATTTTCCTATAGGTGGCACTGGTTTTGGCTGAATACATATAATGTGCCACATGGTGCTTGCTTTCCTTTGTGATGATGTGACACTCTAATTTGACTATATGATTGGCATTGCCATTTCTACTGCGAGTAGGTAGCTTTCAGTTTCATGGTCATGCTTGTTTCTCATCTGATTGGTGCATACTTAGATTCAACTAAATGAATAAATAAAAGCGTTGGATTGAAGCTAGCTAGGCAGAACAACCTGAGAAGATGCTTCAATAGTGAGAATCAGTTAGATCTTAAAGATATTGGCTAATTAATAAATTGTCATGTAGTGTCCTCCAAGATGATTTATTTTGAAGGATCGAATCATTTGCACAAATTGGAAATGTTGGAGGGCTTTTCCATCTCATAAAAATATTACAAAGCATAGCCATCATTCATCAATTTATGTGGTTTCTGTTTGCAATCTTGGAAATAGTGGAGTCTATGAATGTTGTTGACTCAGAGAAGGAAATGAATGTCTAGACCGTTGGTGAATCGGAAGTCATAGAAAGCGAAGTCATAAATTAGACTGTGTTGGTTGATACCTTGTGCCCTATATAGAAGTGACTTGCATAGAGTTAACTGAAATGTTTGGAAATTTGTCAATTTTCTCACCATATGTTTGCAATATTCTTTCAAGTTGCATGTTACCACGGGTGAACCATTCTTTCTTCAGTATTTGCGCAAGTCATTTTTCAGATCTCATTCATTTTATGCATGTGATATTGAACTGAATCCAATTGGCAGGAACAAGGCGATGAAGTTGATGATGATGATCTCACAATTAGATATTACTAAACAGATCAATCACATCAATCTGGCTTCAATAAATAACATCCCATTCTGCTGAAGTTTTATTCAGTTCATTCCTTTTCTCCAGGTACAATAACAGGACGGTGCAGCTACAACCATCAACAAATTTTGGCAGTGATGACTGGCACAGATTACACAAACTCTTACCAATTCACAGTCATGAATATGCCAGGGATGGTGCTTGCCAATGGAATGTAGTCTCACCAAATAAAAATCAGGAAGGTGCCAACTCTATTCTCATTGGTCCTGCTCAAGAAAAAATGGTTTCTCCATGCCGCCCGATTGGGGTTATTCCAGCTCCTATTCCTGTTGGAAGCAGAGTCCATGATGCTTTACATTCTAGCTATGAGGCTTTAATCTCACGTTTAAACCAGTCACAACCTGGAACTCCAAAACCAAGGGAGAACATGACCAGCCAGCAGGATGCAACCCACTTTTTATCTCATCAGTCCAGTATAGAGACTTCCAACTTTGAGCTAAATTACCATCTTCAACATGATCAAAATGCAAATGCAGATGGGCCCCCTTGCCAACTGGCGCCTGGACAGAAGAATTCTGAATCTACACACAATCCTATATGCATTTCATATGCTGTGGCTGAGGGTTCAAGTACCAGCCTATGCAATGGCAGCTCAAGTCATCCCACTGGTAGTGCTGGTCGAAATGCTTGTGATGGAAATAAGGGAAATGCTACCACCACTTCTCTTGGTGGTGCCACTCCAGAGAGTGTGAATGGTGCTGAGATACTCACTCATGATAAGACAGGAGTAAGCGATTACCGGAGGCACTCACTGGAAAGAGAGGCAGCCTTGACCAAATTTAGATTAAAGAGGAAAGACAGATGCTTTGAAAAGAAGGTACATAAAATTATTAAAACTTTAACATTTCTGCCATTGCCATTGATCAAACGTGTATGTTTTGGTCATTCATCAGTTGTGAGCATATCTAGTATGCACCACCCTTTTGATCTGATTGGCTACACGTGTGCTTTGGATATGGACCATTTCTCTTAACCTCCTAAGGATCATATTTTCATGCAACTGGTCTATTTAGTGAGATGAAGCATCCTTTTGGGACTCGAGTGTTTTTTTACTTGGGGCCCCATCAGTATCTGGCCATTATCTGGAAGAGGGTGGGTACCATTTTGGCAACTGTTATGCGTATTGCCTTTTAGTGATTCAATCACTCTATGGATGAAGCCTACTCTAATGTTGGTACGTCGCTTTCTTCCCAGGTTCGATACCAAAGCAGGAAAAGACTCGCGGAGCTTCGTCCCCGGGTGAAAGGACAGTTTGTTCGCCAAATTCACTCTGATCCACATCCTCAATCCATGGAAACTGACTGCCATGGGTTGGATTCCTTGGCTGCATAGTTGGCATAGTGAAATGGTTGGGCTGGTATCCACCATCTCCGAACCAACAGCTGAAGAGCTTTAACCTTACTAATCGAGCTAGCTATCGCGATTCTAAGAGACCAGGTCTTGGACTACCGTGCGGATTGCCCGAGCATGCTCGGAAAGGCCCTGAATCTTGGGAAGCTCTCGTTAGTCGTTATATCTAGTGGCATTTCGAAACAGAGAGAAAGGAGCTAGCGGTTCGGATACTTCTAGAGGTGGGCTACAATCACCAATTCAACATGTAAAATCGATGTTGTTCTGTACTGCCATTTTTCTTTTGTGCACTGTATATATATCCGTATGTTTCATAATTCGACCTGATCCCTCATTTCGATGTGAGGAGGCTTTGTTTGTTCTCCCTTGTTAACAGAATACGTGTATATATATATATATATATATATATATATATATATATATATCCGGTGTACTATTCTTTTCACGAAGATGAAATTCTTCCCTCAGGTTTCCTTTTCTTACACGTTGTTTTTATTAATGCTGTTATTCGTCCATCTTGCTTTCAACGCTTGCAGGCGGAGTGGATTAGGAATGTTGCGTGCATGAATCCATAGAATTTGACGACATATGGGGCTCTGACGTACGAAGGAATGAGAAATTTTCATGTTGGCTTGCATGTTTACCTTCCATTCTTTTGGATTGGCTCAAGTAATTAATTACCCAATAGTCTCATGTAAGCCTATGCTAACGGATTCGGTTAGGAAGTGGCACGAAATAGCCCCAGCTGCTGTAAACATTAAAATGCCTATCTTGCCCCATGATTTCTCTCTTCTGGCGGGCAGGCGATTCTCTGTTTCTTGAGCTTCTGGGTGACTTTCTCCACGCCCGTCCTGCAATCTTCCCCACAAAATCACCAGCATAATTTTTGTTATATGGGGGCTAAGTTGACTGATAT